>JBBBDQ010001966.1:957500-1080000 GCA_037127315.1 Ascarosepion bandense
AGTTCTCTTCACCTGAAATTATATATATATATATATATATATATATATATATATAATTTCAGGTGAAGAGGACTCAATGTTTTATTATTTTGAGTGCTCTGTCATGTATATATATATATATATACCTGTCACTATTTGCCCCATACAGAGAAACTATAGCAAATATAAATACAACAAGCAGTGTGAAAAACAAATAAATTTTACTTGTAATATCCCTTAAAGAGAAAACTGCCAGGCTGGTGGTGTCCTTTATGTCCTTGTTGGGACCATATAGGTTCCACTATTTGTTCTACAGCTGTGAGTCTGTAAACACATTATCGTAGCATTCTACAAAGCAACTGGGTTTCATCAACCGATGCACTGCAATCACTCACCAACTGTCATGTGACCTTCATGAATTTATCTTAACCAAAGGGAGATAACTGCTCTTTGCATCCCTACAACTGCATTCAATAGGACAAATTGGAAGCAGGATATAAATATGTATATATTTATCACATAAATGCATACATATGTTCAGCTGTAAATTCTGGGTGTCTGCTAGGATGGTCAAAGAGGCAGCACAGTAATTATATGTCCCCTACAACTAGAGTTTGTAACTCTCCTTTAAGATATCATATGTTCCATTTATCATTTGAGTTTGTTTCAAATTGGTGTTGTTTGTGTTTAGAAAGTATCTTTCTTTTTTATGTAGTAATAAGATGATCCAATCCCATCTCCCCTCTTGCTTGTAAACATTCATCACAATAAAATTAGCAATTAAAAAATTGAATAAAAAATATATAAAATAATATAAAAATTAGATGTATGCACTTTTTCGATAATAAATTTGGATAAAAGTAATTTTTCAATGATAAATTTGAATAAAGGTAATTTCTCAATGATAAATTTGGATAAAAGTAATTTTTCAATGATAAATTTGGATAAAGGTAATTTTTCAATGATAAATTTGGATAAAGGTAATTTTTCAATAATAAATTTGGATAAAGGTAATTTTTCAATGATAAATTTGGATAAAGGTAATTTTTTGATAATAAATTTGGATAAATGGAATTTTTCAACGATAAATTTGGATAAAAGTAATTTTTCAACGATGAATTTGGATATAAGTATTTTTTCTATGATAAATTTAGATCAAAGTAATTTTTCAATGACATATTTGGATAAAAGTAATTTTTCCAACCTTTTAGAGACGAGAAAGGGCAGTAGACTGACACTATCTTTTTCCAAGATGACATCTAATAACAAGGTCTTACTTCTAAGCTCTTATAAAAAGAGAGAGCTTTAATTCTCCTATTTGGATTTGTACCATTATGGGCATTATTATATCCATGTTATTATAACATTGTAATTCATGGCCAGAATGGAATGGCTGAAAGGGAAAAGAATGACAAACATACTATAACATATACTATATGTCCCACTGGAAGAATAATATATTATATGTAGCAACATAGGGAGCAGAGTGTAAGGAGAATCAAACAGAATGTCTTACATATAATATGGAGATTCTTCTGTTTCTAGAGAAACCATGTTTAGGACTCCAGATTCAAATGGGCTAGATTCATCTACTATGTTCCAGAAGAGGATATATTCTCTGAACAGAAAATAACAATTCTTGGGTTTTCCCAAATTGAGGATTGTGAGCTGGAGTTTCTTTCTTTGTCTGAGAAAGGAAACAGCATCTTGACTTGTATGCTGCAGGGAAGGAAGATTTAGAATCTGCTCAGGCCATGGGGATGCCTGGGTTAAAGAAAGCAACCTTTTAGTTTGGTTACTGTAAACCAACTGAAATTGACTGGAGCTTTCATCACTGTATGATGTAACATCATTAAGCAGCTGTCAAGTGATCCATGTAACTTATCTCCACCAAACGGAGATAACTGCCTTGTCTACATCATCAATTCAGTCAGTCAGTCAGTCAGTTAAATACTATATGTGATACATGCTTGGGCGATCATGTCTTGAAAGAGACATGACTGACTGGGCAGGAGATTTTCTCACAGTAGGTTTTTTTTTTTTAATCATATCACCCCGAGCAAGGCAGTAACGCCACTGATGTGCAGGGGGCTATGCAAGAGTGAAAAGATTGGAAAAGAGAAAGTGGAAACCACATACTAAACAGGGAACAAGGGATGAGCCTCTTCACCTGTTCAATAGACATGGGTGGAGTGTGAACCGGGCGATAGTTTAGTCTATCTACTCCAATTGAAAAAAAAAAAAAGAAAGAAAAGTGTGAAAAGATTGGAAAGGAGAAAGCCAGAAACTACATCCTAAACAGGGAACAAGGGATGAGCCTCTGCACCTGTTCAATAGACATGGGTGGAGTGTGAACCGGGCGATAGTTTAGTCTATCTACTCCAATTGAAAAAAAAAAAAAAGAAGAAGAAGGAGTGAAAAGATTGGAAAGGAGAAAGCCGGAAACCACATCCTAAACAGGGAAGAAGGATGAGCCTCTTCACCTGTTCAATAGACATGGGTGGAGTGTGAACCGGGCAATAGTTTAGTCTATCTACTAATCTAAATCAAATAAATAAATATATATTATTTGTGCATACCCTTGACTCAGTTCATTTTAATTCTGAAGTTTGGATAAATAAATGCCAAGAATATCCTGGCACTCCATCACTATCTACTTCTCTCCTTTTATTTTCTTTTTCAATTACCTACTTCTTTATTCCTTCCTCATTTTGGCCTTTCTTTCATTTTTTCTTCTTTCTTTCTCCTTTTTTTCTTTTATGATCATCCAACTTGCTTAAATCTCAGCATAGTAATGTCAATCATTCTGATTCCAAACAACAGCTGAAGACTTATTCACCATTTTAAATGAAACCAGTCACATAAAAATGCAGCTAAGAAGTTTTCTTTTTTTAATCCTAACTAAATAAATATTTAACAATAGATGCTGTTTACTCAACACTGTTTCTTTTTTAGAAAGAATAACATCAGACATTTTGAATACAATCTTACAGTTTTGATAAGAGACTATTTTTCCCAGGCTTTCTGAAAGAAGAAAACATCTCACAAAACACAAACGTTATTAACTACTATGTTTTAACAGCAAAAAAAAAAAAATGCATTTTTTTTCATTGTCAGCAGTAAGTGCAAGAAACTTGCTTTTGTGGTGATAAAAATATGCAGTGACCCTGCCTACATAGCATGTAAAATTTTCATCATGCTTGCTGCTTTCAGTGATGCTGTATTGAATGGGAAATTAAGAATTAAAACCAACCTTCTTCACTTTTACAAAAATTCACAGTGACATGTGAAATCCTGGTTTTTCCCAAATAGAAAAAGGATTGACCATGTGCTTAAGGAAAACAGTCTAAACCGGACTTTGCAAGTAGGTGTTAAATTGATTTTGGGAGACCCAGAGAGTCAGTCACATGGGAGCAGCAGAGATGACCAGCTAAAATGTAACAAGAGATGCTTCAAGGGACCCGGACATTGTCCTCTTTCTCCTTCTTTCTCGTGTGCTGATTCATTTTACTTCTTCTTCTCCATTCAAAGACATTCCTACTAAACAAACGCTTATACATAAGCATAAAATCTCTCCAACAAATTACTACTACAAACATTTCTTGATACCCTTAACTTATTATTTGTTTCTCATTGAACATTAACTGCTACCTATTCTGGTTATTTTATCCTTTTAATAAATTTCTATTTTAACATGAAAAATGTATATTTTATTCTTTCACACTAATTCACACATTCCAACCTGCTACCAACCTTCTGATGAAAACCTTCTGATGATTATGAAGATAACCTTTTGATAATCTAAACTTATTTATAAATGGAACTTTGTGTGTGTGTGTGTGTGTGTGTGTGTGTGTGTGTGTGTGTGTGTGTGTGTGTGTGTGTGTGTGTGCGTGTCTGTTACCTATAAGTTCCGAAACCGATTTTCTTGAAAATTTACACAGTTGTACTATAAGCATCTGCGAGTGTTCTTAGCTAGGATTTGTGTTGAGGTACTCTCAATAAATATCAAAAATCGATAATTGAAAAAATTTGGTTATAGAAGGAGTGGTCTGATTTTAATCAAATTTGATACACTCATAGACAAAGAGATAAGAAATGATATTCACAAGTTTCAAGGTTGCAGTTCTCACAATAGTGCAGAAAATCGATAATATATATATAAAAGGCAAGATGTTTGTGTGTGTCTGTTTATCTGCCTGTATGTCTGTATTTTTTTCAGCCCTTTTATTTTAGTTTTTGCTTCGGGTTTGGCTCTAAGTAGGTATAATTGTAGTTCTTAGTCTCAGCCATCATACCATTTACTCAGATGTCTTATTTAGCCTTCAAAATTCAGTTTACGATGAAAAAAACTTATTTGATATTGATACCAGGAAATGAAAATTTGACTTACATCCATTCATTTTTCTTTCAGTCTATGGTTTCGCTTTAACTGGAAACCACTATTGCCTTTTTAGTCTTTCCTGCCAACATCCAAAGAGTCTAAGCTCCAGGACCATGGATTAGTTTTAAAGCTTTCATTACACTCGAGCAACGCCGGGCTATACTGCTAGTATAATCATATAATTATGAATTAATTGAGACAGAAACTTCTATGTCTCTAGATAGATTCTCTTTATCAGGCAATATTCGATGTTGATTGTGCAAATGTTTCACATTTAAATACAAAAACCGTTGGTTTGCTGTTTATGTGTGTGGGAAGATATAAAATTTGCCTTGATAAAGTCCATCAGAGGATGAAACGCATTGGTTAAAATAACTTTTCCTTTTAGCTTTTTACATAAGTGTGTGTGTATATATATATATATCAGTAGGTTAAGTGCCATACATGATACACGCTTGGGTGATCATGTCTCGAAAAAGACATGATTGACTGGACAGAAGATTATCCTGCAGTAGGTTGCCATTACTTTCTGTGGTAGACTGGTTGCCAGCCAAGTCTATAAAATCCAATGTCCTGTTATTTAACCCATAATTGGAGGGAAAAGATGGATTAATACTTTTCCAAAGTGAATGCAACGAATTCAACTGGAACTTAAACACGGCTCTCTGATTTCTTGTTCCAAGTTGTTATCCACTGCACTACACACGCATACATATTTAATTAGTGTGTGGTAGACTTTGAAAAAACAGTAGCTACTCTAGCATCTATGTATCGTTCATTCAGTAATGAATCAGAACACTAACTACTGGCGTATGTATACATGATATATCACATGCTAAAAGTCTGCCTCCTTCAACCAAGCACCCATAGCTGAGAGACAGAATCTCCGACTGATGCCAATTCAGTTGTGTTTCAAACCTGGGTAAAAGCAATATGACGTCTAACCATACTGATGAGCTGTGACACAGTGAAACAGATCTGTCTCTGGATGACTATATATATATATATATATATATATATTTCCGTAACATGACTATATATATAGATATATATATATATATATATATACTAGCAGTATAGCCCGGCGTTGCTCAGGTGTAATGAAAGCTTTAAAACTAATCCATGGTCCTGGAGCTCAGACTCTTTGGACGTTGGCATGAAAGACTAAAAAGCGATAGTTGTTTCCAGTTAAAGTGAAGCCATAGACTGAAAGAAAAATGAATGGATGTAAATCAAATTTTGATTTCCTGGTATCGATATCAAATTTTCTGCACTATTGTAAGAACTGCAACCTTGAAACTTCTGAATATCGTTTCTTATGTCTTTGTCTATGATATATATTCAATTTTTATTTTAAAGTGAAATTAATAGTCAATTAGTAATACTGGTTTCTACTTTAATCAAACATTAGCATTAATGCACCCGTAAATTGTTTTTAGAGTATGTTGTAATGTTTTTCAAATTAGCTTTTACTTCCCCACGTTAAACGGACCTTGTGTCACGTCTCATCTCGGTGAAGAGACTGGGTTAATAACCACATTCTGTGACCCATGCCAGGGGATGTTATCATCTCTTAGTTGCGTCTCTGTCTTCGGGCAGAGTGCAATTCAGTTGTGGACAGAGATGCAACTAGGTAAGTTAAAAACTGTGAGGTGCCTGGTCTTGGAGAACAGATTGCCCGAGACTGTACCCTCCCATTGCACTAGAGAGGAAGGATTGGTAGTCATATTTAAGTTGAAGTTTCTGGAGACATAATGAGGAAGGAGGGCTTTGAGAATTTAATACCTACGGGACTATACATCTTGTAGTATATGTGAATGATTATCATTTCGGTTTGTCTATATTTCTGAGATGAGGTAGTATTTACAGCATTTATGTGCGTTGTAGTGCAGTGAACATCAACTCGGAACTACAAATCGGGGAACCGAGTTCAAATTTCAGTTGAATTCCTTGCATTCACTTATGCACAAATATCCATCACTTTCCTCCACTTATGGGTTAAATAATAGGACAGATTGGGTTCTATAGCCTTGGCTGGCAACCAGTCAACTGCTGAAAGCAATGGCAACCTACGGGATAATCTTCTGCCCAGTCATGTCTCTTTTGAGACATGATCACCCAAAGCGTGTATCACGTATGGCACTTAACTGACTGACTGTCAAGAAAATCAACAAACAATTTCTAAAGCTAAAACAAAATGCAGAAAAATAAAAACTAAACTTTAAATCAAATGATTCAGAGAGCTATAAACAACCATTTAGTCTAGAGGAACTAAATGAATCTTCAAAGAAAGCCCACAATATAACTGTGGGATCATATGGTATTCGCTACATATTTATAAAACAGTTGCCCAACAAATCATTACAACATATATATATATATATATATATATATATATATATATAACAACATATCGACAAATGGAAACTTCCAATAGATGTGGAGACAGATATTCATCCCTATTCCAAAACCTGGGAAGGATGACACAGACCCAGAAGACCGAGAACATTAAACAGATGCCTATGCATATTCTTTTTTATTTTTAATCATATCACCCCGAGCAAGGCGGTAATGCCACTGATGTGCAGGGGGTTACATGAAAGTGAAAAGATTGGAAAAGAGAAAACTGGAAACCACATCCTAAACAGGGAACAAGGGATGAGCCTCTTCACCTGTTCAATAGACGTGGGTGGAGTGTGAACCGGGCGATACTTTAGTCTATCTACTCCAATTGGAAAAAAAAAAAGAAGAAGGAGTGAAAAGATTGGAAAAGAGAAAGCCAGAAACCACATCCTAAACAGGGAACAAGGGATGAGCCTCTTCACCTGTTCAATAGACGTGGGTGGAGTGTGAACCGGGCGATAGTTTAGTCTATCTACTCCAATTGGAAAAAAAAGGGAAAAAAAATTTAAGGTTGGTGTCTTGCCAAGTTTAAACTTAGTTAAAGTCAAAGAAAAAAATAATCCTTCAAATTAGACATTAAAGTTGGAAATTGAAAACGGGCAAAACAAAAGAGCATAAAAATAAATAAAAACAAAATGACTTAGATTTAGTCATATGTAGTGAACAACAGGTTGACTTGTTACTTAGAAACGAACGGCTTTATCAGCGACTTCCAATGTGCGTTTAGGAGAAAAAGAAGCACCATAGACCACTTAATAAGTATAGAAAATCTTTGTAAGTAAAGCCTTTGTAGTGGACGAAGCGTCCATTACTAATTTAGATTTACGAGTCGACTCGACGTAACATGGGGTCATGAAATAAAACAGGCAATAAGAAAGACGAGTAGGCGAAAGTAACAAGAAAAACAACATATTAACAAAGGTTACATAGGGTTGACAGCATGCATAAAATTAAGGAAAGAGAAGTTCTTTCCCTGGTGAGAAATAAAAAATTGCGCCCCTAATTGCTACCCGCAATTAGTGCGCGTGTGTTTGTGTGAGTTAGGGAGACATGTCTGCTCTTGTCCGGGACAAAATCCTAACTAGCGTACCACGTGACGTTCCCCGCTTTTATTGGCATTCGTTTACGCGGGAAACTAAGTTATCACGTGAACGCTGAATCACCATGTATGTGTGTGGGTGTGAATGTATCAAGCCCCACACCTTCATTAAGAAAGAAAATCTCACATTCTTTTTGACTTAGCAAAAGCGTACGACACAACATGGAAATGTGGCATATTGAATGACCTGCATGAACTGGACCTAAAAGAAAGGCTCACTCAATTCATTGAGAATTTCTCGGTAGACCGAAGATTTCAAGTTCATATAGGAAGTCTATGATCGGAACTTCAAAATCAAGAAGAAAAGGATTCCACAAAAAAGCATTCTTTCGGTGACCCTATTCTGAGTAAAAATCAACTCTATAATTTAATCCTTAAGCCCAGGAGTGATATACTCCCTGTATGTCGACGACCTTATAATTACGTACAAATTTCGTCATATGTATGCCAAAGACAACACCAAAAATGCCTCAATAAAATACACAAATAGGCCACTAAAAATAGATTTACCTTCTCCAAAACGAAAACCAAATGCCTACGTTTCTGCAAATTAAGAAAATTGTACAATGATTCATGTTGAAAATTGGACAGTGCAGAAATCTCATTAGTGGGACAATACATGGTTTTAGGCATCATCTTTGAATAAAAAAATAATTAACATTCATTCTACATCTAAAATATTTAAAAATAAAATGTAGTAAAGTCTTAGAACTTCTACGTTTGCCCACACTAAATGAGGAAATTATATAGATCACTCAGTCAGTTAAGTGCCATACGTGATACACGCTTGGGCGATCATGTCTCGACAGAGACATGACTGACTGGGCAGAAGATTATCCCGCAGTAGGTTGCCATTGCTTTCTGCGGTAGACTGGTTGCCGACCAAGGCTATAGAACCCAATCTGTTCTGTTATTTAACCCATAACTGGAAGGAATAGACGGGTTAATACCTTTCCCAATGGTATTTGCGCGTAAGTGAATGCAATGAATTCAGCTGGAATTCGAACTCGGCTCCCCGATTTCTCGTTCCGAGCCGATATCCACTGCACCACAACGCACATCCATATAGATCACTTCTTCGCTCAAAGCAAGATTACGCTAGTTCATATATGGTGCGGCCAACAAGATCGTACCTTATTCAGCGCAACCTATCATCAAGGCTTCAGACGAGTACTTTGGGATTTTAGAATATCCCCAGTGGAGATCTTATGCACAAAAGCTAATGAAAACACCTCCACATTTAAGACGCACTAAACTGGCATTACAGTTAGTCAGTTAAGAGCCATCCATGATACACGCTTTGGGCGATCATGTCTCGAAAGAGACATGACTGACTGGGAAGAAGATTACCCCGCAATAGGTTGCCATTACTTTCTGCGGTAGACTGGTTGCCAGCGAAGACTGTAGAACCCAGGCTGTCTTGTTATTTGATTCATAGCTAGAGGGAGAATTAATATATTATATTATTAAGTAGTAATTAGAGGGGGATCAGTTTATTACTTCATAACAATAGAAAACCGATCCTCCACTTTAAGCCCAGTAGAAGTCTTAATAATGACTATCAGTCTAAACGAAGTCAAATCAAACCTGTATAACACAATTTCTGATTCATCGTAATAACCATATCTGCTCTGAAATGTATCGCAATGTCAACAAATGTAAATCATATTTGTCGTCAAGAGGTCTAAGACGCGTTAGATCAATTGGTGGCTTCCCCTATATGCATAGGGATCGCAGGTTCAAATCCCGCCGAATGACACTTATTTTCATAACAAAAATTTATCGTAAATAATCAGGCCGGTAGAAATAAATATATAATACTGTTTGATTATAAAACAGAATATTTACTTAAATACGAGTATCGATCAAAAATAATGTTCAAACAAATCATTTCAAATTGTCGGTTGTCTATAACGAATTCCGTTAATTTCCATAGCAAAAATATATACGTTTATGAAGTCAACAACAAAGATAAAATGATGGTATCGTTAATAAAACTTGGCCGTTACTCATTTATTAACTCAGCCTTGTTTATACCAAACTGGTGAACCCCGACCTTTTAAAGAAACACCTTTTAAAAAAAAAAAGTTTCATGGATAATAACCTTCAACAAATAATGAATCATGACGTGCGAACACAAAACTTCAACAAATGATGAATCACAGCGCGTGAAAAACAAATGTAGCAGCATGAAATACGAAAAACATTCAATAAATCCCGACGCGCAAAAATTAACTGATCCATGAGCAAGAATTCTACGTTCGAAAGAGAAACCTTGAACCACGATTCTGGGCATCACTAGATTGTTAAAAAAAAAAAAAAAAAAAAAAACTACACACACAAACACACAAAAGTAATATAAAAAAATGGCATGACCGACCACGTGACAAAAATGCATAATTTTTTTTTTTTAATCATCTCACCCCAAGCAAGGCATTCCACTGCCACTATTGCGCATGGGGCTACAGAGGGGAAGGTAAAGAGAAGGAGTGTCAGGAGGAATGGGAACAGGTCAGTGTGTTAGGAGGTGTCTATTGACCTTACATTTAAACTCCTGGAGATTGTATCCGTCGGGGAAGCAATCGTGTGGAAGGGAATTCCACAGTCGGGAAGTGCGAGAAAAGAAACTGTTGAAGTAGAAGTTGCGGTTGCATTTTATCGGTTTCACTGTAAAAGGGTGGGATCTAGTTGCTAATCTAGTATCTCGTGCAAATTCGTATTTAGGAGGCACCAGTGATCTAAGTTCATCGGAGCAGAAGCCGTGAAAGTATTTATAGAAGAAACATGGGGAAGCCACGTCGCGCCGGTGGGAGAGAGACTGCAGGCGGTCTGCCAAGTCGGTATCTATCACATTACAGACCCTCCTCTGAACCTTATCGAAAAGCCCGAGGAGAATAGCAGGGGCACCCGACCAGATATGGCAGCAGTATTCAATGCACGGGCGAATGGTAGATTTATATATGTGCAGGATAGATTTAGACGGAAAAAACTTCCGGGCCCTACACAGAGAACTGACTTTCATAGCAGCGGATTTAGCAATGGATTCGATATAGTCATTCCATTTGAGGTCCGCTGAAAGTGTGAGACCAAGGAGGCGTAGTGTTTTATTCTCTGGGAGGCAAGCCTGGTCCATGCAAATGGAAGGTAGGTGCGATTGTCTATGATGGTTAATTGAGAGTAGCTTCGTTTTAGAAGCATTAAAATTTACTAGCCATTTCTTCCCCCAGTCCAATGTGGATTGGAGGTCTTTTTCAATCTTGGCTGCGAGGTTAGCTTTGACGCCTACACCAGATTTTTGTAGGCGGCGAGAGTAAATTGTGGTGTCATCGGCGTACAAACCTACTTGGGCTCTTATGGAATCATTAATGTATATCAGGAAGAGTGTAGGACCTAAGATGGAGCCTTGGGGGACACCTGCGTTTGTATGGTAGTTCTGGGAGGCATGTCCGTTTAATACCACCTTCATTGTGCGGTTAGAGAGGAATGAGTGGATTAGTTGAAACAAATGTCCAGTTATACCATAGCTCCGCAGTTTACATAGAAGGCCAGCATGCCAAACTCTGTCGAACGCCTTAGATATATCCAATGCAACGGTACGGGCTTCGCCATTCCTGTCGAGTGCCTGGTATATGTACTCGGTGATGGTCGTTAGCATATCAGCAGTAGACCTGGTGAAGCGGAAACCATATTGCTTGTCCGAGAGGAGCTTGTGTGCTGTGAGATGCTGGACCACCTTGGTGTTGATAATGGCTTCGAACACTTTGCCAAAGATCGGAAGAAGGCTGATAGGGCGGTAATTTGCAGGGTCAGAGGGTTCTCCAGTGTTTTTAAATATAGGAACTACAGAGGAAGATTTCCAACAGGCAGGAAAGCAGGAAGCAGATAGGCAGAGGTTGTAGAGCTTAGAAAGGACAGAGGATAGTTCAGGGGCACATTTCTTTAAGACTATGGTTGGGATTCCGTCACCACTGCTCGCTTTGTGAGGGTCAAGTTTTAAGATTATCTTAGAGACAAGCGAAGGTGTAATGTGGACATCATTCAGTCGTGCCTCGGTTCTAGGTGAGAAGTCGGGTGGAAAAACTCCAGATGAGTCCAGACTCGAATTGTTCGAGAATCTGCGGGCAAAGCATTCAGCCTTATCTGCTGGGGATGTGAGGACCTCAAATTTGTTGATTAGCGGGGGTATTGTGGACTTGCTCTTGTTAAGTACTCTTTTACAGAGTCGCCAGTAGTCTTTAGCGCCGAATTTAGAGCATGCTATGCGTTGCTTCATTCTGGTAGTAAACAACATCTTAGCTTCGTTAAGTATCCTTTTACACTTATTACGAGCTGAAGTGAAAAGGCGCCTGTTTTGGTCCGACGCGTAGTTACGATAGAGTCGGAGGAAAATATTCCGGTGGGCAATGGCAGCCGAGCAAGCGGGTGAGAACCATGGAGACGAATGAGATTTAAGCTGGAATTTCCTAGCAGGGATGAAGGCATTGATGCCAGCCTTAACACAGGAGGAGACCTCGGATGCACATTCTTCGATGGGAAAACTAAAAACGTTGTTCCAAGGGATGTCACAGAGGAAGTCTCGGAACGAATCCCAGTCTGCTCTTTGATAGCAGTAGGATATTCTACTTGTCTGGGTATCATGGGTCAGGCGGGAGTGGAGTGAAATATTGACGGACACTACAGTGTGGTCAGAGTTTCCAAGTGGACAAAGTTGTCTGGTAGTGCAAGAGTCTGGGATGGAAGTGAAGCAGAGGTCTAGAAGTGAGTCCCTTCCGTTAGGGTTGTCGGAGAAACGCGTGGGGAAGTCCACTACTTGCGTAAGGGATTGGGTGATTGAAAAGTTCATGGTGTGGACACCAGCAGGGTCGGTGACAGCGTTCTTCAGCCACTTGGTGTGGTGGGCGTTAAAGTCACCAAACACGAATACATGGGCAGAGGGATGGGAAGAAATGGCTTTGTCGATATTGTCAGAAATGATGTCAAGTAACGAATAGTCAGGGGAGGAAGGAGAGCGGTAGAGAAAGAAGAGATAGCTAATTGAGCTGAGAAGTGAGAGGCGGAAGCACATGAAAGAATGATCTGGGGATTCAAAAGATGACACCCTAGCTAAGGGAAGGTGTTCGCTGACATAGACACCAAGCCCATGCATATGAACATTGGAGTCCTTCCTGAAGAGGGGAAGGTAGCCAGAAACGTAGAACTCAGATCAGGGGATAGAAGGGTTAAGATTAGTTTCACATAGGGCTAATGTATCAGGTGAGTTATTATGGAGGAATGAATCTACGCTGAGGAAGTTGGTGCGGATGCCGCGTATGTTAGTGAAAGAGATGCAGACAGGTTTGGGCGTTTTCAAATAAGCTGGTTTAAAACAAAGCTGTTATCAACTAACCACCATAGACAATCGCATCTACCTCCCATTAGCATGGGACAGGCTAGCCTCCCAGAGAGTAAAATACTACGCCTCCTTGGCCTTACACTCTCGGCGGACCTCAAATGGAATGACTATATTGAATCCATTGCCAAATCTGCTGCTATGAAAGTTGGCTCCCTGTGCAGGGCCCGGAAATTTTTCCCACCTGCATCTATTCTGCACATATACAAATCTACCATCCGCCCGTGTATTGAATATTGCTGCCATATCTGGTCGGGTGCTCCTGCTGCTCTCCTTGGGCTTCTTGACAAAATACAAAGGAGGATCTGTAACGTGGTTGATACTGACTTGGCAGACCGGCTGCAGCCGCTCTCTCACCGGCGTGATGTGGCTTCCCTGTGCCTCTTCTACAAGTACTTTCATGGCTTCTGCTCCGATGAGCTTAGATCACTGGTGCCGCCTAAGCAGGAATTTACACGAGATACTAGATTAGCAACTAGGTCCCACCCTTTTACAGTTAAACAAATAAGATGTAACCGTAAATTCTACTCCAACAGCTTCTTTTCTCGCGCTTCCCGCCTGTGGAACTCCCTTCCACAAGTCTGCTTTCCCGACAGTTACAATCTCCAGGTGTTTAAATGTAGGGTCAATAGACACCTCCTATCACACTAACTCCCAACTATTCTCACAACACTCTCATCTACCCAACCCTCATTCTCAGTATCCTTACCCGCCTATCACCCACCCTCTGACATTTCCTATATTTAATCAGCCTTTCTCCACTCTACGTAGCCCCCTGCGCAGTAGTGGCAGTGACATGCCTTGCTCGGGGTGAAACGCTTATAAAAAAAAAAAAAAATGTTTGCTTTTTTTCCATAGTGATTCTGGATAAGTTAATATTTTCTCCTCTTTTCATTTCCTATGTTTTCTTGTATATTTCATTCAGTAAGTCAGTTAAGAGCCATCCATGATACACGCTTTGGGCGATCATGTCTCAAAAGAGACATGACTGACTGGGTGGAAGATTATCCTGCAGTAGGTTGCCATTGCTTTCTGCAGTAGACTGGTTACCATCCAAGGCCACAGAACCCAATCTGTCCTGTTATTTGACTCATAGCTAGAGGGAGAAGGTATGTATTATATTATTAAGTATTAATTAGAGGGGGATCAGTTTATTACTTCATAGCAATAGGAAACCGATCCCCCACTTTATGCCCAGGAGAATCATGTTTCTAACTATTATATTCAATCAGTTAAGTGCCATACGTGATACACGCTTTGGGCGATCATGTCTCGAAAGAGACATGACTGACTGGGCAGAAGATTATACCGCAGTAGGTTGCCATTGCTTTCTGCAGTAGACTGATTGCCATTCAAGGTCATAAAACCCAATCTGTCTTGTTATTTAATCCATAACTGGAGGGAGAAGACATGTATAATATTATTAAGTAGTAATTAGAGGGGGATCAGTTTATTACTTCATAACAATAGAAAACCGATCCCCCACTTTATGCCCAGGAGAAACCTTAATCATGTTTCTATCAGTCAAGGCTATAGAACCCAATCTGTCCCACCACTTAACCCATAAGTGGAGGAAAGAGACTGACTAACACCCTTCTCAATGGCACCTGTGCGCAAATGAATGCAAGGAACTCAACTGGAATTCGAACCCGGCACCCCGACCGGCCGTACCGAGCCGATATCCACTGCACCACAACGCATATTTCATTACAGCTATAAAAACAATTTATAAGAATGGAGACACGACAAGTCAGCGTCAAACCTCCACAATTTATGGAGATGAGTGTCGCCGGTGGGTTCACTATAATTGAATCTCAGTTTCATTTGAGACAAGTAATCACCGAAGATACAAAATTTTACACCGTAATCAATGCTTAGCTCCCAATGTCGTTACAAACATTCAAGTCCCCGTTTTAGAATCACTAAATTACACGAAAAGAACCAGTCGTGACTGCTTACAAAAAATCAGGCCAGAGCTCCTGGAGAAATTAATGAAGATCACCACATTGGCCGCTCGTTCATCATTGCATGTACAAGAGATGTTGGCTATTGTGAGTAGGATTGGCACAAGGGAAATTCTCAAAAGAAATTGGAATGTACTAAAAAATATGACTTGTTGAATCCTATTTCACACGTACAAATTTCTTACATACAACATGTGACCAATGACCACATGTGCATTTACTTTGCCCTCATCAGCCGCTGACCAAGGGTGAATACACAGTTTCGGTGGTTTAAAGCGGGACTGCCACCCCTGGCACCACCAGCAGCAATCGCTACTGGGCAAAGTAAATGACAGAAAAATAAAATCAATTGGCACATTGAGACAGATGAAAACGCTTTAACAGTTTTTTAAAATTCAAGAGCAGAACGAGAACGGAAGAAGTAGACGACGTCATGCTTTCTTTGCGAATTTCTTCGAATTGCGTCAAATCCAGCATGACGCTTGTCGAACAATAGATTGAAGGCGACATATTTGCTTCTTTAAATCCCTTCCAGTGACGCCTATTTTCGAAAGAAATGAAATAGTGGAGTGTCCTAGAAATCCACGACAGCCAACCTCAATAGGCATCACATTACATGTCCATCCTTTTTCTATGCATTCGGCACGCACGAATTCATACCGATTTTTCTTTCGTTCATGGGCCTCTGAAAAATTTTCTTCCCAAGGGACAGTAAGTTCAATTAGAAATATACTCTTTTTAGAGTCAGACCAGAGCAAAATGTCAGGACGCTTGTCTGTCTGGAGGATGTGCACTGGAAATTTCAAAGATGTCTTCAGATCTGCTGAAACTTTCCAATCCTTTGCTCCATTTAATAATTTCATATTATTAATATTTGGTCTGTGTTTTTTCCCTGTTGGACATTTGCCTTCCTGGCAAAACTGAACCTTGGGTTCGCTAGGTCTCACAGGCTGTTTGTTGATTAGTGAGACTTGAGATGATATAACTTCTATTAGCGCTCCCAGAACTTGATTATGCCGCCACGTAAACATTGGAAGGGATTTTGAGCATGCAGATAATACGTGACGCAAGGTACCTCGATCTTTTTGGCATATATAGCATAAATCACAGTCTATATATCCCCATTGTTTGAGGTTTGATGCGCATGGCGATAAGTCATATGTAGACCGTAAAAGGAATGATATCGCCAGTGGTTCCATTGATATTAAATTGGTCCATGATATTTTGACTGGTTCGATATCATTCCATGTTGTCCATGCACATTGTTTTGCTTGAGTAACAGCAGTGGCTGTTCTTTTTTCCTCCTCAAACATTCTTATTTCCTCGGTCACCATTTTTCTTTTTTCTTTACTGCCCATTTTCGAAAATGGCTTATATTTTGTTGTTCCCAAACCAGCCCTGTTATGTTGAACAAAACCCATTATCTCTTTAGTTCGAAGACTGGATTCTGCTTCTTCGATTGATTTCGTTACTGACCACTTGGTGCCAGCTTTTATAGTTGGGTGCGCTTCACGGACAAATTCATCTTTGGAGTCTTTCATCAACATTTGAAGACGCGCCTTCCCAACTTTAAATTCATCTACTAAAGAGGATAATGGGAGTTGTAGGTTTCCAGAGTTTGTGTAGAGTCCTACTTTCGAAAAACAGGGAGGTACTCCAAGCCATCTACGCAGATATTTGTTTGCGTGTTGTTCTATCCGCTCAATACGAGATAGGGCAATTTCATAGATTTGCATGGGCCATGAAAGACGGGGTACCAATCCAAATTGATAACACCAGCCTTTCATCTTTCCGGGCAAAAAAGTTTTATTAATTGCCTCAAGTCCTTTTATGGCTGTGTTTTGTAATTCCATCCCCCGATGTCTGTCTGTTAGGGGAATTTCGTAAAGACGTCCTAGACTCTTCACGGGGACTTCTTTTACTGTCGGCACCATATCCTCTCCAATATTAAAGTGGATTTGCCTAACAGAACCTTTAATAATTGATAAACTTCGGCTTTTCTTTGGTTTAATTCTCATTCTTACCCTGGTAAAAAGATCGAAATACAGGTCAAGTAAGCATTTAGCAGCTGTTTTTGAAGGGACAAGGATGGTAATATCGTCCATAAATGCTCTTGATGGGGGGAGAATTATTTGTTTATCAGTTATTACTCCTGTTGTAATGTCAGCAGCACTTCTTAATATAAGTTCCATTGCTAACACAAACAAAAGTGGAGAAATAACGCAGCCCATCATAATGCCGATTTCAAGTGCCTGCCATCCTGTAGTATATTTTTTCATTGTAAATCTCATAAAAGCCGAACGAAAATATTTCATTATAATTTCCCTAATCTTTTCTGGGAGATGGAAATAGTTCAATGCCATATCAATTAATTTGTGGGGAACTGATCCATATGCATTAGCGAGGTCAAGCCAAATTACGTGAAGGTCTGACTTTGTCTTTTTTGGCTGACATAATTGATCCCCATATCATTTCTGCATGCTCTAAACAACCAGGAAACCCGGGTATTCCAGCCTTTTGTACTGATGTATCTATATATTCATTGCTCATTATAAAGGATGTCATTCGTTGAGCGATAACACCGAAAAATATTTTCCCTTCAATATTTAAAAATGATATTGGACGAAAATTTGCAATACCTTTTGAATTCATCTCCTTTGGTATCCAAATGCCATTAGCAAGGCACCATTCTTGTGGCACAATACCTTGCTTCCAAATTTTCTGAAGGAGACCAGTTAATATTTTGAGAACACGAGGACAGTTTTTATATAATTTATATGATATTCCATTAATTCCTGGAGCACTACCAGCTCGCGCCTTACGTACGAAATCAAGGACTTCTCCAAATTTAATATGTTGGATATCAAATTGAAATATTGGATCCTTTAGTATTGGTAGGTTATCCATGGAAGAAATTGATATATGTATTTCTATCAACTTGCTATATATTCTAAAACTTAGTTCTACCGAATGTGCGTTTGCAAATCTGTATGTGCAATATATATACATACATTGACAATGTATGTAGGCAGGATTTGGCTTCAGATAACCCGTGGTTGTGTAATCGCAGATGTTACCAATCCATTGCTAGGCTTAAACTTTTGAAACTGTTATAGTGGAACATCCTAGCATACCCCATAATGGAATGATCAAGTCTATAAAGGACAGTGACAAGCTAGATTAGAGGCGAATCGAGAGGCATACGTCATAGGCACTCGCCTGTCGACGCTATGACACTGTCCGCTCTCTGCTTCCGGGCAGAGAGCACAAACCCAGTCGTGGCTCCGCCGAAGGGTAGACTCACGACTCGGTAATAATAGACAGACATTTTTTGGCCCGGCTATATGGCCGGGAATACCCACTATAAAATGACCATGTGTCACATCTGGCCTTGCGTGGGAAGGCTAGTAAATACCGAACCGAGAGGCATACGTCATAGGCACTCGCCTGTCGACGCTATGACACTGTCCGCTCTCTGCTTCCGGGCAGAGAGCACAAACCCAGTCGTGGTTCCGCCGAAGGGTAGATCCACAACTGGGGAAAAATAGACAGACATTTTTTGGCCCGGCTATATGGCCGGGAATACCCACTATAAAATGACCATGTGTCACATTTGGCCTTGCGTGGGAAGGCTAGTAAATACCGAAGCGAGAGGTATACGTCATAGGCACTCGCCTGACGACGCTATGACACTGTCAGCTCTCTGCCTTCGGGTAGAGGGCGCTCTCTGCTTCCGAGCAGAGAGCACAAACCCAGTCGTGGTTCCGCCGCAGGGTAGAGTCACGACTCGGTAATAATAGACAGACATTTTTTGGCCCGGCTATATGGTCGGGAATACCCACTATAAAATGACCATGTGTAACATCTGGCATTGCGTGGGAAGGCTAGTAAATACCGAACCGGGAGGCATACGTCATAGGCGGAGGCATTCTGTACTTGATAGATCATTCCGCTCCTATTCGTTGATTGGTATTGTGTATCTTATGGTTTATTGTACCTTCGTATAATAAATCCCTGCTATTTCCCGTGTTAAGTATCATTGCATTCTTACACTTATTTTTCACTGATATTCCTTTCCGGGATATATCAGAAACAATTCCAATTAGTTTTTGAAGCAATTCCATTTAGTTGTGGGCTGTAAAAAAATGTATTAGCGATAGTGTAACATACAGAAATGTGACAGTAAAAAACGGTAATCACAACCATAGATAATGTAATAGTGAATGACATGGATATGGCCGCACATATCAGTGAGATTATAGACAAATACAAAAGTATCACTTCGTCATAACTTGATTAAAATGAAACATGGTGGCGTTTATCAAAGAGTATATATTGAAAACCACGTCCCAGTTTTTGCTCAGGTCAGACAACTTTCTGGGCCTAAATTAGACGCCGCTCAAACGGAATTTAAAAAGTTACTAATTAATTAGACCTTCAAACAGTGAATGGGCTTCTTCCTTACATTTGGTACAAAAACCGGATGGTACTCATCGAGCTTGCGATGATTACCGCGCCTTGAACAGCGTAACAAAAACAGATAGATATCATGTCCCCGATATCAATTCTTTTACATCCCTATTGGCAAATAAATCCTGCTTTTCCAGGATAAATATGATGTCTGCCTATCATCAAATTAAAATGCATCCCGAGGTCGTAGCAAAAAACGGCTGTTGCTCCAACCTTTGGGTTATTAAAATTTTTATACATGCCTTTCGGTTTGAAGAATGCATCTGTAGTGGACGGTGGGTCCACTTACTAATTTAGATTTAACGAGTCTACTCGACGTAACTGGTTGGTGAAATAGAACAGACAATAAGAAAGAACGAGTAAGGCGAAAGTAACCAGAAAAACAATGTATTGACAAAGGTTACATGGGGTTGAGAGAGCATGCATAAGAAAGTGAAAAGGAAAGAGTCATTCCCCTTCGTCTGTTCGTAGAAACAAAATAAGATGTATGAAGTTTTTTCTCTAGCTGAAAGAAAGGTTTGGAACAATTGTTAAGATTTTCGTAAAGAGTTCAAAGTTCAAATCCTTGATGAAGAAAGTCAGACAGAAGACAAAGTTCTGTGTCTGTGTGTGCGTTGAGTAGAGAGAGAGAGAGACTTACATGCGAATGTAGCAGTCTTAGTCAGTCTGTGGATTTCTACTGACGAAGGTTGGAAAAATTGTGAATTTATGTGTAGAAAGTTATTTTATGTAAAGTCCTGTTTGAATGAAAGTTAACGTGCATAGTGTTAATGTCGGTGAGAAGAAAAATAAAAAAATTTGCGCCACTAATTGCTACCCGCAATTAGTGCGCGTGTGTTTGTGTGAGTTAGGGAGACATGTCTGCTCTTGTCCGGAACAAAATCCTAACTAGCGTACCACGTGATGTTTTTCGCTTTTATTGGCATCGTTTAGGCGGGAAACTCCGTTGTCACGTGAACGCTGAATCACCATGTATGTGTGTGTGTGCGTGTGTGGGTGTCAATGTATCAAACCCCACACATCTATTACATTTCAGCGTTACAAAGGATACTTTTAAACAGGATTATGTATCTATATATCTGGATGATATCCTAGTTTTTAACGATAACGAACAATAGCACTAAATTGACTTAGATAAGGTGGTACAAGTACTTAATAAAAATAACCTCAAAATTTTGATAGATAAGTGCATATTTAACGTAACTGAATTAGATTTTCTGTGTTTTCACATTCGTAAAAAAACAAAACAAAACGGTTTATTACCTCCACAAAATAAAAAAATTAAAGTTATTCAAATTTTTTCTTCAACCAACAGATTCTAAAAGCGTAAAACAATGTTTTTGGCATGACAGGTTTTTACCGAAAATTTGATCTAAATTATGCAGACATTGTATTGCTGTTATCTGAACGCATGCGGTTAAATCCTAAATCAGTGTTTGAACTGATTTTTTTTTTAATCGTATCACCACAAGCAAGGCGATGACGTCACTGATGCGCATGGTGCTACTTAAGAGTAAAATGATTGGGAAAGAGAAAACCGGAAACCACATCCTAAACAGGAAAAAAGGGATGAGCCTCTTCACCTGTTCAAAAGACGTGGGTAGAGTGTGAACCGGGCGATAGTTAAGTCAATCTACTCCAATTAAGAACAAAAAAAAAAAAGAAAAGAAAAAAAAGTGAAATATTGTAAAAAAATAAAAGAAAGCCGGGAACCACATCCTAAACAGGAAACAAGGGATGCGCCTCTTCACCTGTTCAAAAGACGTGGGTAGAGTGTGAACCGGGCGATAGTTAAGTCTATCTACTCCAATTAAGAACAAAAAAAAAAAAAAGAAAAGAAAAAAAAAAGTGAAATATTGTAAAAAAATAAAAGAAAGCCGGGAACCACATCCTAAACAGGAAACAAGGGATGCGCCTCTTCACCTGTTCAAAAGATGTGGGTGGAGTGTGAACCGGGCGATAGTTAAGTCTATCTACTCCAATTGAGAACAAAAAAAAAAAAGAAAAGAAAAAAAAAGTGAAATATTGTAAAAAAATAAAAGAAAGCCGGGAACCACATCCTAAACAGGAAACAAGGGATGCGCCTCTTCACCTGTTCAAAAGACGTGGGTGGAGTGTGAACCGGGCGATAGTTAAGTCTATCTACTCCAATTGAGAACAAAAAAAAAAAAAGAGAAAAGAAAAAAAAAGTGAAAGATTGGAAAAAAATAAAAGAAAGCCGGGAACCACATCCTAAACAGGAAACAAGGGATGAGCCTCTTCACCGGTTCAAAAGATGTTGGTGGAGTTTGAACCGGGCGATAGTTAAGTCTATCTACTCCAATGAACAAGAATCTAAAGCCTTTGATGCCATAAAAATATGTTAATAGTGTATTAGCACATTCCCAGTCTTTTATAACAGAGCACCAGTTAGTAACCGATAGCAGTCAATATGCGGCTGGCATTGCTTTACATCAAATAATAGTAGACAAACAACCTATACCAACTGTATTTTTTTCAAAAAAATTTCACATGCGAAGACAAAATATTCCATGTTCGATCGAGAGCTTCTCGCAACCTATCTCTCCGTACTGTACTTTCGCCACCTCATAGCGAGTCGTAATGCAATGCTGTTTACTGTTCATAAGCCATTGTGCAGAGCATTACATAGTCAGATTCCAGCAAGATCTGTTCTACAGCAGCATCTTTCAGTGTTATACCCTTTCCACTTTACTAATAAAGTGACGGAGGAACTCTCACTTTCTTCAACGCATACATCCGTATTCTTCTTTCAATTCTTCCATATTTCTGGTAACCAAGATATAACCCGGACATAGCTTAATGAGTCAACTGACGTCACGCGAAAGTCAGCCAATGACTTACGCTCCCGCCAAAACCAAAGCAGAAGCGCGTAGGTGTTAAATATATATAAAAAAACAGCGAACACGTACATAACCTCTTTTTCTATCTTTCGTTGGTCCCAGTTCACCCACCAGGCATATGAAGTTCGCGGCAACACACCAACCAGCCAAAGAAAGATATGCCTTAAATAATCTTCACGAAAAGAATATTTTTTTTAAAAAAAAGCAAGGAATGAAATCAAGAGTACAATTCAGACATTCAAATCGGAACATAATATAACATAGCACAAGCAGCAACCTGATACTACTTTCCACCGAATACACATATGTAGGGACAAATATGCTATATTTGCATTAATATACATATACAAAGAACGAAATATTCTTTATAATCTGAATACAGCAATATATATATAATGAACATTTAAATGAATACCACGATGACTTGTACAAAAAACATATGAAAGGCTCAAATTAAAAAAAGTACAGAAATGATACTCCTTCACATAACACAAATGATGTAACCTTATAGAGCCAAAAGCAAAAATAAAATGATGGCAGAGTTAATAAAACCTGGCCGTTTCTCATTTGTTATCTCGACCTCGTCTTTACCATATAATTTTTCAAAGGGGTTGGCCTCTACCAAAGACTATAAACCAAATGAGAATACAAAGCCCGAAACTCGTATTTTAAAAAATATCTGAAGAAGCCTGTTAAATTGAAACCTGTTAGATTAAAGACACTCTTTCCTACCTGTTCTTTACTTTATTATATATATATATATATATATATATATATATATATATATATATATATATATATAAAAACTTATTTATAAATGGAACTTTGTCTGTGTGTGTGTGTCTGTGTGTGTCCGTGCCCGTTATCTATAGACTCCGAAAGGGCTGAACTTATTTTCTTGAAAATTTACACAGTTGTACTATAAGCGTCTGCGAGTGTTCTTAGCAAGGTTTTGTGTCGAGGTACCTCCGATAAATATCGAAAATCGATAATCGAAAAAATCGGGTTATAGAAGGAGTGGTCCGATTTTAATCAAATTTGATACACTCATAGACATAAGACATAAGAAACGATATTCAGAATTTTCTAGGTTACAGTTCTTACAATAGTGCAGAAAATCGATAATATATATATATATATATATATATATATATATATATATATATATATATATAAGGCAAGATGTTTGTGTGTGTGTCTGTTTATCTGTCTGTATGTCCTTGATACAAATTCACAATTTTTATCCGATTCTCACCAAACTTCACACAAATATACTTTAGGCTGAGTCTGAGCTCTAGAACCATGGATTAGTTTTAAAGATTTCATTACACCCGAGTAACGCCGGGCTATACTGCTAGTATATATATATATATATATATATATATCAGATGAAATGAATTCCAATCATTGTGCCTGTTTATTTTTAATAAAATCCGTTCATACTCACGGATGATCTTTCGCGTATTATAATTGAAAGTTGTCAGAAATTAGCTGTAACATTGATAGATGTTATTATCATTCATTTCTTAATGTACGCAAGTACTTTCAATCTCTTTCCGAGATCCTCTTCAGAGCTGTGAATTATGGTAACAAAAATAACCTCAAAACTGTGTTGCTAAAAATTACTGTATTTTTTTTTTCTGCTGCAAATATAACGGAGGAAAGTTATGAGAAAGAGTGACAGGTTATAGGGGGTGTCAGGAAGTGGGTAAGAGAAGGCTGAGAATCCTAATGAGAGTGGAGTGGACGGAGAAAGGAGTATGAGAGAGGGGTTGCAAGTTAGTGAGATAGTAGATGTCTATTGACTTTACCTTTAAATTCTTGCAGATTGTAGCTGTCGGAGAAGCTATAGCGGGTTATCCATTATTTTCCAGTTTATAGTGGGAGTCCTTTCTAGTGAAGGGCAGTTGTGTATTGTTGCAGATTAACTGAATTTGGCCTTGTTGTAGATAGCCCACTATAAGTCATAAAGAAAGGTTATAAACCAAGAAAAGCAAATTGAGTTGAAAAATAACATTTTATATATACAAACACATATCAATTAAGGTTTTTACAATTAAAGTAATACTTGAAGTATAGGTCCAACGGACGTTAAAATGTTCATAGCAATAAAATGCTGAAAAGGGAATTAATGCTTAGTAATGTGGGAGCGTTGTAAGTAAGGAATGTTTTTGATGTATTCGCTCGTTAGGTCAGTAAGTAGTTTTGAGACAGCGAATAAGGAAAAGAGTGGTAAGGGAGGCTAGCATAGTAAGCCGCTTGACTTGGTCAAGGGAGATACTAATTACATTTGTCTCTCTCGAGTCTGTCTGTCTATCTGTCTGGCGATGCTTTCTGTATCGGCTTTTTATTTCGACTTTTTGGATCGCAGGTGAGCATTTGGGAATTCATATCCGTATTTGATTCTGGGCTCCCCATTGGCCAATAAATAAAATTCGCGTAGGCTTGCGAACTGGAAATTTAATATTTAATTAATTTTTAGTTTTCAACCGGAACATCTGCGCGAATCCGGCTGCGCAACGACGACTTTTGGTCATTTGCTTTCTGGTCGTTATAGTGCAAACATCCGGTCCCTCACTTTTGCTCGGTCTGTATCACCACAAAGCAACTAAACGGAAGGGAATTCCACAGGCGGGAAGTGCGAGAAAAGAAGCTGGGGAGTAGAATTTGTCTTTACATTTTATTGTTTCACAGTAAAAGAATGGAACCTAGCTGCTAATCTTGTGGCTCGAGTAAATTCATATAGGGGGCACCAGTGAGCTAGGTTCATCGGAGCAGAAGTCGCGAAAGTGTCTGTAGAAGAGACGCAACTAGCTAGCTAGAGTGTAAAAGTCTAAGAGTCTAGACTTGAACTAGTCAAGATTGTAGTGATTGGGGAAACATCTTGGAAGTCTGTTCCATAAGGTCGTGGTTCGTAGGAAGAAGCTGTTTGAGTGGAACTTATTTTAATCAATTTTAATAAATGTATGAATAAAAAATTGTTTTCATATTTATTTCCTCATAAATTAGGAAATCATACATTTTTTTGTAAATATAAAATTATTCTGGTAAATAAACAATGCTTAGAAGAAAGAACATGTATAATTCGATTTTATATGTTTAAGTTTCATTACAATTGTGAAACATCGCTTTTTAAAACAATAGACATTCATTGTCACATTATTGTTAAAAGCGGTGTCATTGGAAAATCCATGCTTTTTACTACCGGGCACGTCCCTCCATGTTTGCGAGAAAAAAATTCTCTATTCTTTTACTCTTTTGGCTGCATACTGCTAATCCAAATGAATAAATTTGATTGGCCTATCTGGAGAGCACTATTATGAAGAAACAATATTTATCTTTAACAAATATAAAAAATAAATATGCCAGCTGTTCATTCAAACTTAATAGAGGAGAGTAAAATAATATCTATTTAAGGCCTCCATAGTTGAATACTATATTTTTAACGAAATTAACTAAAAAAGGGCTTCCATCTTTAGTGAAGTAGAACATATTTTCAGTAATTGCTTAGTATTAGTTCAAATTATTAAAAAATACAGGTGAAATTATAAATACATAATAACATATTTAGTGCATAAAACTGATTAAACACCTATCTGTGAATTGTAATATAATTGATAATAAAACATAAATTAATAAAGTACAATATCTACAAGACGTTTAAAAAGAGTACTTAGATTAAAAAAAAAATAATTACAAATTTTTTAGCCGCAAGGTAGCATCTGCATACTTACCAAAGTGTGTCAGGCTCTGTGTTCCAAGATAAAAGTTGAGAATTTTAAACGAGAAAAATTAATCTATTGTTTTAAATGCTGTTAATTTTTGTTTTGTAAATTTGATTTATATATTATTATCATTATTTAAGTTCCTCCACGAAAGAAAAAAAAAGTTCGAAACAGTGATTGCGAAACGAGGACTAGCTGATAATTTGTTACCTGACGCTCCTTGCACACACCGACTTGCATCCGGGTATCCATCATGTCGAGACGGGCGGAGGGTCAACTCTTCATCGGGCGATTGAGCAAAAATACACGACAAAGGGATTTAGAAGAGATTTTTGAACCCTATGGCCGAATGCAAAGATGTGAGATCAAATATGGTAGGTGATTTAAACAACCTATTTCATTCGATGTTTGATGTAATATTTAAAACAAACCGATATGTTTCCCTAAGTTCCTATGTGTTAAGTCGCCATTTTGTGTACACATTTCCACAGTAAGGCGTGTTCATCGAAGTGATCCTTTGCGGTACCTTTTTATTAAATTTGATTTTCTTTCTGTATTTTTATTAAAATAAAACGATTAAAATGTCGGATTTTTCATCTACTATTTTTCAGTGAAGTTTATACAATTATCTATTATTAACGTTAATGTTTCTCTTTTTTTTTCCTTTTTAAACATGCCGACTTGCGTGGGAAGGTTTCTTTTTTTTTATTTTTGCGTATATTAAAAAACTTCCTTTTTTGTTAATTTAATTAATTTAAACTCTTTTTAAATTATAACGAATGTCGCATGTAGAACTATTAATAATAGAATTTCCTTTGTTTTGAAAATGCAAAAAAAGAAAGTGTAAAAAGAAAAAGCCGTTTTGAATTTGTAAACGATTTTTTTAGAAAGCCGCTCAGTTTTCTTTTCAGTTTTAAAAAAAGTGCTTGTTTTCAGTATAATTTTCGATAAAAATAAGTTATAGCAGAAGAATTAACCTTTTCTATCTTTTAACGCCAAGTTTTTATCTTGTACTTTGCAAAAGTAACATCGAAGTTACCTTTTTACTCGGTTTTATTAAAAACAATTGTTATACCTGGAATATTTCTGAAGATTCGCAATGTATTGTAAAATAATTATGAAAATTGGGGTTGTAATTTTACCTTTTTTTTTTGCCAGTTATAAAATAAAATTAAAATATAATACTGCTTCTAAGCAGGTGCGCAATTTTTAGCTATTATTTTCAAATTTTTTGTTCTTATAATGAAAATTTTGTCTTGTTTACAAAGTTTGTCTTGAATTTTTTAAACAAGGCGTTTGGGTTACAAATTAAAAAAATGAGGACATTTCAATAAACGGGTAATTTTGAAAGGAGGTGAAAAAAACAAATATATTTTTTTTGGTAAAATTTAAGTAATTTTGATTTTATTTTTAAAAATTTTTATTGATCATTGTCATTGTTTAATTTTTTACGTTTTAAAGCATGAAAAAAGTGATTATAATTTTTACTTTTATCGAAAATTGTTCTTAACAGAAGCATTGTGATTTGGACAAAAAAAAATGTTTTTCTTTTTTTAGGTATGTTAAAAAACGCTTTTTCATATTTTTTAATGTTATTAACTTCGGTTTTTTAGCAACTTATCGTAATAAAAAATCGTTACAATTTATTTACTGAATTTATCACTTATAACCAAAAAATGTATTGTCAATAATGACAATAAAAAATCGGTTCAGAACTCAAAGTTTTTATCCAGTTTAGATAGTAAAAAAAAAGTTTTATTTGTTCCCTTAAATTCTGTTAAATGTAGAAAAAAAAAGATGCTAGTTTGTAAAATGTAAACTAAAAAATAAACATTCTTTTTGTCTCCTTATGGTCGTTTGTTTGTTTTTTTTTTTTTGTTTTTTTAGTAAAATTTCAAAGCTTTATTTTTTTAAAAATATGTTCATTATTTATAAAATTTGACTTTTTTCTCGAATTCATTTTTAATTTAAAAATAAAAGCTTTATAAAAGTTTGATTTTTATTTTTTGCATACTTTTACGTATTGTATATGATGTTATTGTTAACCTTATAGAATTTATTCGTTAAGGTCAGGCCTAAGACTGAAATTTAAGGCTTCAAGTCTAAGCCAAAATTTTACGTGAGCTAAGAAATAAAACTTCTTGTTTGATGTGAAATTTTCTTGATATTTTTATTTTAGAATTATCAAACAAAAAGCAAAATTTCAAAACTTAAAAATCATTAATTACTTTAACTTCAAAAACTTAGCCTTTTTGTTTCTTCGTCATAAAAATAATTTAAGGTTTTTAATTTATTATAATTAACATTTCTGATTAGGAAAATAAACAATTCATATTTTTCGAGTTTGAAGATTTTTTTTTCTTTTTAGCTAATTAAAAAAAAAAACTACTTAGGTATTCCTGACCCCCCCCCCTAATAAACTTCTAAATATAATTTCATCAGATTTTCTTGTAAAACGAATAACTTGATGGCAGTATAACACCAGTTTCTTTGCCCCTCTTCGTCGCCATTCATACTATTATTAAACATGCTTGGACACGTGTAACAAATGTCGATTTCACTCCGGTCACTTTGCCTTGTCTGGAAATTCTCCCCCCAATTCTATTAATGCTTTCGTTTCTACTACTGTCATCATCATCACTAAAAGAGGAATATAGTCACTCACGGTCTTTCTACAGAACGATTATCGAATTGATTTTATTAGATATAATTAATATCTTTTAAATTAAATATGTAATCCTGTGTTCAAAATAGTTTTAAAAGCATTGCCCGTCAAAAATGATTTAAAAATTAAAAAAATTATTTTTAAATTTATTTATTTTTTCTCAACAATTGACGAAATAACATAATCTTCAGTTTTATAAAACTAAAAACTATTTATTCAACTAAAAGATGTTTAAATTTAGATAAAAATAAAAATAATGATGGGGGAGAGCGTGTCAATTCAACTAAAAGATGTTTAAACATCTTTTAGTTGAATTGACACGCTCTCCCACATTATTATTATTTTGTTTTTATCAAGAAAAAGAAAGATAGTTTCAAAATTTTAATCAAATTTTGGAAGCTGTGGCAAATTATTTTCTGAGATCTTGAGTGATTTTTACTCAAAAATTTTCACAGAATTTCTATTATCAACAAACCCTATCAGGATCCAAATATTTTTAGTGAAGTGGGTGATCGACTAAAAAAATCGTCAATAATCAGAAATAAAATTTAAAATATTTCATAATAATGGCTCACTTTTTATGGTTTCCAAATATTTCCCATCATAAACAAAGCAATATTCGATAATAATTATATATTTTGATGTATCTTTAAAAAAAAAAAAAAAAAGGAGCAAAAAACCTCGTTGAAAAAAACATAACGGAGACAATATTTTACGACAACCCAGGCGAATAGGATTTTATGACACGTCACTAAAAAAAAAAAACATCTGAAACCCAACAGATTTTTTGTTGTACTGCTTTTAATAACCTAATCTCTTTAATCAAAGCCGGTTAATAATAATGACATTTAATTTTTTGAGCCGAGTTGACTTTATTATTGTTATTTTAAGAGTTGTTTATCTAAAAGTGTCAGTTGTTGTTCCCGACTCTCACTTCAACGATAACTCAAACTGTTAACTTTAAAAATGGAGGAATTTATCATGAATTTATGTTTTCAGTATACCGATTAAAAAAAAATTAAATACAACACGCTACCTTTTTTTATGAGTTTGACTGGGGGTATTTTTATTCAATATGTGAAGAATGGAGTTAAAAAAATATTTATATTTTTTTTGTACTTTTCCATCTCATTAGGCTTTCGAATTGAAAATTGTTTACCAAAATCACCTGTCTGATGAGTTCCTAATTTATAAAAATGAATGACTTTTTAATTTATACCTGATGTGCAAAAGTTATCAGTGCTAGCCTTTTTTTTTTTTTTTTTTAAATTACACAAAATTTTAGAATTGTACAAGTCACTACATTACAATAAAAGTTTTCTTCTCTTTTCTCCTATTACTAAGAAGACTTCAGTATTCCAGATGATAAATAATTTTTTTTTTAAATAATAATTTTTTTTTTTTATAAAAGTTAATAGGGGAATTGAATTCCTTATGTAAATTTATAAATTAATCTTATGATAGAAGCCAAACTAAAATAGTCTTGTATGATGTGATTTAAAATTTAAGAAAAAAAATTAAATAGAATGCTGGAATTTATAAATAAAAAAAAAATTATAAATCTGCAAAGTATTGCTGGACACACTTGATATTTAAACAAGTTTGTTGTGGCTTATTGCAAATATTAAAACTCCAATTTGCGTTCTTTTTCTAATATTTAACCTTTCAATATCTTTACAATTTTCTTTTTCCCCTATTTACCTTAAACTTTCAAAGCCTTTGATTTAATGCAATTTTGTCTTTATTTTGTAGGTGCTGAAATGGGTAAGTTTTTTTTGTTTTTTTTTTTTTTGTTTTTTTTTTTTTCAATTTACAATTTTTGTATATATACTGGTATTTCTTGTCTTCCTAAATTTGTAGATTGAATTATATGAATTTTTTGTTTTTTTTTTTGTCTGCAAAATATTTTGAAATATTAAATTAAAAATTTATATTTAACAAATTTTTCAAGAATTTGTAATTTCCTTTGTCATTTATTTAGTTATATTTTCAAATTAATGAAAAATAAATCTTGTTTTGAACTCGTTATTTTTTTTTAAAGATTTTTTGTTTTGCACTGCTGATAGATTTTTGTTTACCTGACCCACATCTTAAACTCTGCTCTGCCTCATCTGAAAATTATGAATTAATTGTACATTGTGACACGGAAATGTCTGTTTCCAGATATTCTCTTCATCAGGCAATGTTTGATGTTGGTTGTACAGATGATTTACATTTAAATAACAAAAACTTTTGGTTTGCTGTGTATGTATGTGCAAAGATATACAATTTACATGTGATTGTTTTAACTAATCAGTGTAGATTCATTTTGGAATTTGGCCCCCAAAGAATACATACTGACCAATTGGGGCCAAATCCTAAAATGAATCTTCGCTCTGATTAGTTAAAAGAAACACACATAAGTTTTATATCTTTGCACATACATACACAGCAAACCAAAGGTTTTGTTATTTTGTTATTTAAATGTTATTTTGTTATTTAAATGTAAATCATCTGTACAACCAACATCAAATATTGCTTGACGAAGAGAATCTCTTGAAACAGAAATTTCTGTTGCAATGTACAATTAATTCATAACTTTATATATATATATATATATATAATGGTGCTACCACATTGTCTCGTATGGCCATCAAAAAATATTGTGAAACTTGTGTGACTTAACAAATTGCAGTTATATAAAATATGCAATTTAGCACAAAAAGAAAGCTGATTAAGATTATGGGGTGGGGGAGGTAAAAAAATGCAGACTACTTTTGCAGAACATTTCTATTTATCTATACTTTTTAGATGAAGTAGTATTTACATTGTTCAGACTGTTGTCCTCTTTATTGCCATGTTTACAATGTTTTGACCATTGTACGCTTTGGCTTTCTTCAGGTGCTAGGAATTTGAATCCTTCATTTAGATCATTCTCATTCCATATGCAATGTCTCTCCCGGTAGCCATGTAGTTAGCTACTTTTAGCTTTACTCTAAGTTATTTGTTCACCACTGCTGCAGCCTGATATTGAACTCACAACCCTTTGAAACCGTTGCCTAGTGGATATAGGTGTCGATTAGTTCCAGTGACTTAACTCAGTCGTGAGTTCAATACCTGGCTACAGCAGTGGTGAACAAATAACTTAGTCGAATTAAAGGAAAATAACTACATGGCATCCAGAATTGGCATTGCACATGGATTGAGAACAGTGATTGAAATAAAGGGCTTGGTTGTAAATTCCTATCACGAAAACGGAGGCCGGAGTGTACAATGGCTGAAATGTCGTAAACAAACGTGGCAATAAAAATGAGGACAATAGTCTGAACAATTTAAATAACGATGCCTGTTTATGTTGTATTTTCTTGCTCTGCAAGTGACCACCTTTCTTCCCACTGGTAAGATGAATTTTATAATTGTACAAATTATTAAAACTAATGCAAAATAACTTATTTGCTCTGTCTTTTTCTTCTCTTTCTCCAAGAGGAATTGGTAACTGATATTAAAATACAACATTTGTATCTGATTAAAAATAATTGAAATGCAAACTTATCAGTCTGTTGCAGCAATGATGTTTAAGTCTGTGACTACATTTCCAATGGACATATAATAAAACTGAACAAATATTTTTCCAATGTTTGGTGCAATTAAGGCCTTAAAAAAAAAAATTATTTATTATGTAAGAACCTTTTTACTTTTTTGTGTACGTTTAATGTGATTGTTGTAATTTTGGCTTGCTTGGTATTACAAAATTTTATCAATAGCCACAAAACTAAAAATTAAATGAAAATGTTTGAAATAAGTTAAAAATATACTAATACATTGTCTAAATGCATATAATTTTCTTTGCATTTAAAACAATTAGAAAGATCAGAAAAATATTAACAAAGGTAAATTATTTTTTATTAATTGAAAACCTGTATATAAATTAACCTATAGTTGACTATTTTTGCTTGGTATTAAATTTAAAAAAAAATTACTAATCAAAAATAGTTAAAGTTGGTGTTACAAATTTCTTAAACAACCATAGGTTGCAAATAGAATTTTGTATGTAGAATCAAAATATGTAACTAATTATTTCTATTTTTAATATTACTGAAAACTTGTAAAATTCTGGATTGCAATTTTAGTGTGTAATTTCTTTATTGCTTTTTCTTTGCTTTTTTTTTTTTTTTTTTTTTTTTTTTTTTTGTTTCCCCCCCTTCTTACAAGCATGAATTTCTTTGCTTTTTTCTTTCTTACTTTACCATCAGCATTTTATGTAAATTGCACTTATTTGAATTAATGTGAGAGTTTAAGTGATAAAAATAACTACTTTAATAGAATTGTGTGTGTGTGTGTGTGTGATGGCCAGTAAACCCTCTTTTATACAAGTTTTATTAAACAACTTGTGAGGTACTGTGTAAGCTTTTTATTCAGGGTGTGTGTGGGTTTTTTTTTTGGTTTTTTTCTCTCTCTCTCTCCCCTTATACACAAGTTTTTAGGACATCAATCAGTTCAGTGCTATATGGGATACATCCTTGGGCAATCAGATCTCAAGAGATTTTCCTGGAGTAGGTTGCATTTACTTTCCATAGCCGGAGGAAGAAGCGATGGATTCATACCTTTTCCAAGAGTATTTGTGCATATGTGAAAGCAATGAATTCAACTAGAATTTGAACTCAGCTCACTGATTTCTCATTCCAAATCAATATCCACTGTATCACAACACACTGGACATAAAATGTGTAAAAAAAAACAAAAAAAAAAAACTGTTCAAATGCAACTGAATAAGTGTATTTCCATAGATACACATACGTAATAATCTACATATTCAGTTAAAAAACAAAAAAAAAAAAACAAACATTTTTCATAATAGTCAATAGAGTAGGTAGGGGTGTGTGTGTATATATATATATATATATATATATATATATACACACACACACACACACACACACACCTTAAGGAACTGTTACTGATCAGACCAAGCTTCTAAATAATTCCACAGGTTGCACTACTACATTCCTATCTAAACAAGTTCTGTTACTTACCTGCCCGCAGCTTCATTAGGGTTCATTTGAGCATCAACAATCCTTCCATACTCCATTCAAAACATACTGGTAAAAACATATATATATATATATAAAAAAAAAAAAATAATGGAAGCCCTAATAATAAATAGGAGAGCCAACACTTCATAACATTTAACTATGAACACAGCCACAATATACTGTTTGTAAAATGAAACATACTTATATACATAAAAAAAAACCCCATATATTTAATTAAAAAAAATTTTAAAATCGTCTTCAATAATGGCTAAAAGAATAGCTGACAGTATTTGGATATGCAGAACTTTTTGACAGTTTTTACACGTTTTGTGTTCAGAAAAGACCGTCTACAAACACAAGAAAAATTAAATAAGAAGCTTAAGAAACTGTACCTTGACTGTTGTTTTAATGAAACATCTATAAAAGAGGATTTGCTGTCCAAATACTATATATAAGAGAGACAGATAAATTATAGCCTAGATTACACAAAAATATCTTTAAATACTAAAGAGTAAATTTATTCAACAAAATTGCCATTGCTTTCAACCATGGCCTCCAAACACCTTTAGATTTTCCTGCAACTGTTCTGGATGGTCTCCTTGTTTAAATTAGTGGAAGCTGCTATAATCCTTGCCTTCAGTTCATCGTTGGAGTTACAAGGAGTTTTGTTGCTCTCTTACTCGACACCACACTTGATAATCAAGTGGGGTTTGCAATATGGAGAGGTGGCCAGATGTAAGGGGTGATGTGGTTACAGCAGCCACACTCTTGACCCAGCGCAGCACTACCTCCTCAAGATATGATGTAGGACACTATGTTGAGTCTAAGTCTTTGTGGGAAGATCAATGATGGCTTAACGTCACCATCACTAGTGGTCACTCCAAACACCGTGATGTTGACCGCATATATCATCTCTTTTGAATAATCTGCACAATCTTCAGCTTGACACCCAAACCCTCTTAAATGTCGAGACTTCTGGTGTGGATTTCAAGCAGCACAGCATACTGTTTCCAAATTCTTGGCAAATTGAATTGTCACTGTTCTCTTTTTTTTCTCAGACATTGCCCAACTGACTCTACTGCAGTTGACAAAAACAATGTGTGTGCACTAAATTAAAAATATAACATGGTGACAATTTTTTTTTTTAACAGTAACAGATTTAATGGTAGAAATATGCAAAGCATTAGCAGGTTAAACATAAATGTCTTTAGATTCCAAATCTAGCCCTTAAATTTCTCCTCTCATACTTTAAAATTTAGGTGGGGGGAATGTATACTTGCTACATAAAAAGAACTTCTTGGTGTTTTTCTTTTCTTTTTATTTATTTATACATATATATATAACAGCTTCCACATCATTTCATAGCGTAATGGTTGGTGGGTTAGAACAAGAAATTATTTGTTACATCCCCTTTTGTATAAATGCCCTTTGGAAAAGCATGAATCCATCTTTCTGCCTCAGTTATGGGTTAGCGGGACAGACTGGGCACTCTAACAACCCACTTTGCACTGACCTTTTGAGTTGCCAAAGAACTGTACGAAATAAACTTCGGTACTTAACTCACCTGAAGTCACTCACGCATTTACAGCAGCCGTCACTAAGGTCAGCTTCTTGTTTGTCTCTATGATTGCTGTTCACTTTACTGATGCTCTCTCTCTCTTAAAACTTTGCTTTCTTTGTACAAAGAAGCAGTCATTTTGGTACCAACAACTAAATAAATAGTAATTAAACAAATTTTCCCTTGGGATTAGTTATCAATGGTTAAAAAATCTCAATTTTGACACTAATTTTAACAATTAAATTAGACCCTGCATTACTTTTTGACTATATATGTAAATCTTTCTCATTTTTATAAGATTTTTCTTGGTTTTGTTTTAATGAAAATTTACTTAAGTATTTAATCATGAAAAAGATCCAGTTTTCACGATTTTTTTTCAATCTGAAACATTGATCACAATTTGTAAAATATTAGATTTTGGTGCAGGAGGTGTACTGAATTTGTAGTGGAGTGTAGGCATTACGTTCTTTCGACTAAAACATATTTGACTCATACCATCTTGAAGTTTGCTAGTCCATCAGATGTAGGTATTTTTTAAAAATATTTTTAGTACATAATTTTTATGCAGGTTTAATACAATTTTCTTAAGACAATTTTTTTTCTTTTTCTAGGCAAGATGTTTTATTGTTTTAATGCTTTGCCTCAACTTTCTGGCCTTGTGTATATTCTTTCTCAACTTTATTCTGAAATGCCTGACCATTTAGGGAAGACCAGCATCATAACGAAAAGTAACATATAATTTCAAAATCCTCATAGTTTTTATTTGTAAGATTGTCATGACTCAACAGTTTTGTTGGTGTGTTCTCTGATTACATTCCCTCATTTTTTTTTTTTTTTTTTTTTTAATCATTTCACCCCGAGCAAGGCAGAAACGCCACTGATGTGCAGGGGGTTACATAAATGTAGAAAGATTAATTAGAAAAGAGTGAGGAGTACAAGCTAGTTAGAAAGGAACAATAGAAAACTGAGAAAGCAGGTGCAATGACAGGTACATGGGCGGAGAGAAAGGGAAGGTTATACAGGGGAGGGGAGAGAGAGCTAGAGGCCAGTGGTTAGTAGGTGAGTATTAACTTTGCTTTTAAATTTCTGGAGGTCGTAGCCGTCAGGAAAGCAAGAATACGGGAGTGAGTTCCACAGGCGGGAAGTGCGAGAGAGGAAGCTGCAGGAGTAGAATTGTCGTCTGCGTTTGGCTAACCTGACTGTGAATGGGTGGGACCCAGTTGCCAGTCTGGTTGAACGGGTAAACACCTGTTGAGGAGGCATCAGTGACTTAAGCTCATCCGAGCAGAAGCCATGAAAGTATTTATAGAAGAGACAGAGGGAGGCCACATTTCGACGATGGGAAAGTGGCTGCAGACGAGTCGCCAGATCAGTACCTATCACATTACAGACTCTCCTTTGGAGCTTGTCAAGAACACTGAGGAGAACGGCAGGGGCACCTGACCATAAATGGCAGCAGTACTCCATGCACGGACGGATGGTTGACTTGTATATATGCAGGATGGATTCAGGTGGAAAAAACATCCTGGATCGACATAGTGACCCAATCTTCTTAGCAGTAGATTTTGCTATGGATTCAATATAGTGCTTCCATTTGAGGTCTGAGGACAGGGTAAGTCCGAGGAGGCGTAGTGTATTACTCTCCGGGAGAATCATCTGGTCCATGCTTATGGGAGGCAGAAGAGGTTGCCTGTAATGGTTGACAGACAACAGCTTGGTCTTAGAGGAATTAAAGTTGACAAGCCACTTCTTGCCCCAGTTCACCACAGAGTGTAGATCCCGCTCAAGGTCAGCAGCGAGATTATGTCTGTCCGCCACGACAGGTTTCTTACTGGAGCGGGAGTATATTGTAGTGTCATCTGCGTAGATGCCTACTTGGGACCTGATCTCATCTGGGAGGTCGTTGATGAAAATAAGGAAGAGCGTTGGGCCCAGGATAGAGCCTTGTGGGACACCAGCATTCGTGCTGTAGGACGAAGAGGCACGCCCATTCAGAACGACCTTCATTTTGCGGTTATTTAAGAAAGATTGGATTAGGTCAAGCAGGCGACCGGTAATACCATAACCGCGTAGTTTGCATAGGAGGCCAGGGTGCCAAACCCTGTCGAAAGCCTTGGAGATATCCAGAGCAACCGCGCGAGCCTCGTCAGACTCATCAAGGGCCTGTAGCATGTACTCCGTTACAGTAGTTAGCAGGTCGGCTGTGGACCTGTCAAATCGGAATCCATATTGCCTGTCGGAGAACAGTTTGTGGGCGGTGAGATGAACTATTTCAGCATTTATTATAGCCTCGAACACTTTCCCGAATATTGGTAGAAGACTGATAGGGCGATAGTTGGATGGGTCCGAGGGTTCACCACAGTTCTTAAAGACAGGAACGACTGAGAATTTCCAGCATGCAGGAAAGCAGGAAGCAGAAAGGCAGTAGTTAAACAGTTTAGAGAGGACAGGGGAAAGTTCAGGGGCACACCTCTTAAGGACTATCACCGGGATTCCATCGTCTCCACACGCCTTATGGGGGTCGAGTTTTGAAATTACTCTGGATACTATTGTCGGGGTAATATACACGTCATGCAGTTTGGCCTCAGTTCTAATAGGGAAGTCGGGTGGGTGCACTCCGGACGAGTCGAGTGTGGAGTTGGATGAGAATCTGCGGGCAAAGCACTCAGCTTTCTCAGCAGATGACGTGAGAACGTCAAATCCATGGATTAAAGGAGGTATTGAGGATTTCCTGTTAATGTTAATTTGGTGTTGGGAGTGGGGAACCAAATCACTTGGCTAATTGGGCAGTCCCCTTCCCTTTATTTCTGCACATGAAAAACAATCTTTAATTAAAGAATAAATTACCTGTTGGAATGTATTACTTTTCTTTGTTAATAGAAAAGTGTAAATGATATTTTCTTGACTACAACTTATTGGATGAGTAAATAGAAATTTGTCCATGCTTATTTTAAAGCCATATTTCTTTTGTATTTGTTGCACGATATTTTTATTTGAGCTTTGAGCTTCACTGTGTCCATTATGCCTTGTTTTGCAGCATACGCCTTTGTTGACTATGAAGATAGGAGAGATGCTGAGGTATGTTTCTTGTTTGCTGTTTTTATGTAAAGAATAACACCTACAATTATTTGTATCTTTGCTTTGTCATTTTGTTAATACATTCTGACTGTGGGTTACTGAAGTGGGATGGGGGTGATTTTCTTTGGTGTTCTGTTCCAATATCTTTAGATTGGAACTCACAACTCCTAGCCATAAAGTTTTAGACACTATACGATGGCTTGTTTCTGGCAACACTGGTGTTCATTTTGTTTTAAAGCTGGTGGGAACTTACTATTTTCTATGCTTTTTTTTTTTTTTATTTTTTTTTTTTTTTATATGTTGTTGCTCTCTGAAATTGATGCTGTTTACATCTGTGTGGCTGTTCTGCTCTGATTAAATAGTTGGTTGCCTCTCTTGTATTCACTGAACCATTTTAAAAAAAAAAACCTTCATTATTGTAAGCATTTGGACTTTTCAAATATATCTTTCTCTATTTTGTAAAGCTTTCTTCCCACAAACCATTTCCTGATCTTTGAGTCTAATCTTATTGATGTTTAATGTAAAGTCTTAGTATTTAAGTTGGCTAGGTGGCACTCTCTCTGTAACCGTTTGGGTCAAATATCTTCAAAAGAATTTTGAAACAAAAGTACTGTTAATGATAGTCTACAGGTTGATGTGAAGATGTTTTGGTCAGAATTAAAATTTAAGTTCATACCTTTCATTGATAAACAATGCCTAACATTCAACGTACTCATGGATTTTAATCCAACCTAAGCTTTAAAAACAAATAATTTTAGCACAATTTATAATAAAGACAAATTTAGTTTTAATAAAACAGCAACTTTTCCACAGTTTAATTTAGTACAGAATGTTTGTAAACAACTATCAATGCTAAAATCAATACTAAAACTTTGAGACCTTGTTGGGGATAATTCTCTGTGAGTTTTGTAGCTACATTTTTAGTTCAGTAATTTAAATATATTCTACATTGTAGTGTCCATTTATGCTAAATCAGTTTTTGAAACCAGACCTTTACTAGGAAATATTTGAGGTGATTTGATCATGTCAGGGTGTGGGCAAGTCTGAGCCACTGTAATCCCTGTGTTCACCATTTACTGTTAAAAACCTTATTTGTGGTGCAGTGGATATTGGCTTGGAATGAGAAACTGGAGAACCAAGTTCAAATTCCAGTTGAATTTGTTGCATTCTCATCCATGCAAATATCCTTGGGAAAGGTATTAAGCTGTTGGTTAACCCTCCAGCTATAGGTTAAATAGCAGGACAGATTGGGTTCTATAGCCTTGGTTGGCAACCAGTCTACCTCAGAAAGTAATGGTAACTACTGTGGGATAATCTTTTGCCAAGTCAGTCATGTCTCTTTCAAGATATGACTGACCTGGCAGAAGATTAAGTGATGGCCTTTAACTAATTGACTGACCGATCAAGCTTATATTACCTGTTGAATATTTTATATTGGTATTCTTAAAAAATGTTAGCGTATACATCAGTTTAATTTTAAAGAAAAAAATTTGAATGCTTATCATTCAATTTGTTTCATTTCAGTATTGGCTGAAATAGTTGCATAAGTCCCATCTTGGAGTTGGATTTGATTGCTTGAAGTTTACAACTCCACCTCTCCACTAGGCTTTATATTGCTATGATTTGTGACCAAATTGAATATATTGTTCAGATTTTAAAAATAGATTTGTTTACTAATCAAATTTTGTTTTCAGCTTGAGTAAATCTTAAGTCCTGCAATAAGACTTCAATTTGATTTTCTTTGACTCGGTCTTAACAGACTTGATTTGACTATAACTCTTTTCCATCATGCTCTGAGACTTTTGAAAAAAAAAGTTTTGCATTGTTGTGAACTGTTGAGATTGTGCTGTGAGTTGATATGTCAAAATGTTTCCCCCCGACCATGAAATTAAACAAGAGTAAAATGCATTGAATTTATTTTTATTTAATTTATTTTTTTATTTTTTATTTTTTTAAGAAATGACAAACCCTCAACTGTATTAACCTCATTTGTAGTGTTTTAGAATGAAACATGTTCTTCATGTAATTTGTTGAATCATCTGGTTTGTTTTTTTGGGATGTTCTTGATATTTTATCACTTGTTGACAGAAGATGGCTTTCTGATTCTAACTCAACATGATGGTTACATATAGAATGAAAGAAAATTCCATTAGTGTTACCATTTGTTTCTGTTGCTTCTATATGAAAACTCTCCCCACAATGATAGTGCCAGTTAGTATTGATGTACCTGTGTTACCTACCTCGAGGCTCTGTTTAAGGTAAGATGGTCTATGGTGAAGTTTTATTTAACATTTTAACTAAGAACTGTTCTTTCTTTTCAGACCTCCCCATTGTATTGGCCAGGTCTTCCTCTCCACAATGAAACATTTCTTGGGATGATAGCTTTGAACAAACTTAGTTTGGAATTTAATCTGTTCTATTTTCAAGTAGAATCCCTGTTTTTTTTTTTTTTTTTTTTTTTTTTTTTTTTTTTCTTCTATTTTGTGTTGTTGTTGTTCACTTGAGTTTATTGGCAAATGTTCTGCTCTTGATTTCAAATAAGTATTTACGAGTTTAGGAAGACCATAAATTTTTTATCTTATGTTTTCACACTATGCACTCATGACAACTATATAGACCCCCCCCTCCAAAAAAAAACAAAAAACTGAAGCCAATTGTCTAGGCTGTTTCCTAATTATGTCAGTTTGGAACTGTGTAAATTATACAAGACTTTAATAAATGGCTTTATGAAGAATTATGTAAACTTGTTGAACCTGCCACTTGGTAAAATATTTATCATGGTTGTGAAAACAAACAAAATGAAAATGGTCTAAAATCAAACTCCTAAATGCTATAAACATGTATCATCTCTCAATAGTCAAAGTCCCATCACTTCATGCAAAAAGAACTTTTTTTTAACTGAAGACTAATCTCCTTGATTAAAATCTTATAGTTTATAATTTTAATCTCATATGTTTGTAATTTGTAGAATAGTTTCAAATGAATTTTTATTTTATCTTGAAATGTTTCTTTCTGTATATCCCTCCTTTATCTAATTTTTTCTAAACTTGAACTGTATTTGTAAAATACGTACAAAATTCATTATATATAATTACATTTAATCTGTTGTATAAAACTGTAAATTTTTTAAGTGTCAATTCACATTGAGTTTTTAACTTGAAAATTCATAAGACTTTCTTTTTTTTTCTTTTTCCTTTTTCCATTAAACATTGTTTATAATGATTCAAAATAAATTTCCAACATAATTGATTTAAATAGAGGTAAATTTAAATTTATAAAATAGATTTTTATCTAACTTGTGAGCAAAATATTTCCATTTATGATATATATTTTTTTCTTTTAACTCTGATTCAATTTAATGTACAACTTCATTGATTAAAAAATTTTCTTAGGAAGATGTTAGGAAATGAAATAAGTTAGCCTTGCTCTTCAGTCGGAGTTTTATCTCCATAAATCAATGCAGACGATGGAAATGGTACAATCCTATAAAAACTGAAATACCAAGAGATGTCTTGAAATGGTTGCTGTCTGATGTCTGAGACAAACTGGATGCTGTAATGTTGTGTTTAGAGTTGGAAAATCTTTTTTTTTTTTTTTTTTCTCTCTTAGATTCATTGATGTTTCCATCTAATTGGTTTCTACAGACTGTGCACGTATGCCAGTCATTTCTTTATCTGATACAGATATCGGACTGTGCAATTATCTGGTTGAAGAAAGAGCTTCCATTTTTTCCTTATTTTTGCAGGCTGATTTTCTTGGTGTTGTCTCTCTTGTGTGAGATTAAAGATGAGAAGTTTTGTAATTAAAGTTTGGATTTGTAAAGTCCAAACCATCTCAAAATAAAAAAAAGGATTTTTTTTTATAGTTTTAAAGACTCACTATACTTGGGCTTTCATAAGGTTGTTGAATAAATTGTAAATATATAGCACATTTTTGAACCGGCTATAAATTTTTATTAAATTGTAAAACTCTAGAGAATTTTTATATAAAATCAGAAATTTAACTTTTTCATTTTATAAAAGCACTTTGGTTGTAATCAATTTTTAGAAAAAAAAAACAAACTTTGTATGCCATTGAAAATGGCAGTTTTTAAAGCAAGGTCGCAAAACCTTGTAGAAATGTTGTCCAGCTTTTACTGAAAAGTGTCACATAAAATGTTTCTAGAAAATATATAAAATTTGGATTTAATAATAAAAATGTACTTTGAAGCTGACATATCCAATTATTATACTATAACTTTATAGAAAACTCTGCTAAATATTTTAAGGCTCTCTTAAGCTGAAGTTTTAAATTAGAAATTTGATATTTATCTGAATTACATCAATGATTAAAATGAGTTGTATTTTTAGTAACAACTTTGGTTGGGGGGGGGGACAAAACTATAAAACCTTCATAAAACAAAAACTGAAAAACATTTTTCATTATTTTTGAAAAATAATCTCTTAAAACTTAATCAAAATTAAATATAATTTGCAAGAAAAAATGTACTAATCTTAGAATTTAATAAAACTGGCTTTTCTGTTTATTTTGATATAAAAGTAGATACTTGAATTCCATGATTTGACTTAGTGAGTTTGAACTAATAACCATTTTTTATTATTTTAGTAATTTTATATACTATTTATTTTACTATTTATATACTCTAAGCAATACAAACTTTCTCTAAAAAAAAAAACAACTCCTCCCTCTTCTTGATTTCTGTCTCAAGTTGCCATTTTAAACATGTATTTTAATTCTAGTGACTGTTTTAAGGTTGTTTTCAAAATAGTATTTGCATGTGTATTTAATACATTTCATTTGTGGTAAACTAGCAGACTAGCCAAAAGCCGCAGAATACCTGATCCGGTTTGAGACCGAGCATGATCCGATAGCCAGGCCCGTTTCGCCTTTGGTATTAGCCATGTTCCCATGGTCTCCCTTGCCAGTTCCAAATCCTGACCATGCTTACCTGACCATTACCATGTGACCATGTCCATTGTGAACATTTCCATCTATCCATGACGTGGTGGAGCTGCCAATCCCACCGCCCTGGCCATGGCTTCCAAGCGTCTGTCTGCCATTGGTCCCATGGTTTTCAGTATGTCATGGCAAATCTGCCACTTTTTGTCATTGTCTCTTCAATTTCTGCATGTAATAACATCACATTGTGTAATTTTTAGACTTGTACCATTTCTTGCCTCTTTTTTTTTTTTTCTTTTCCTTTTTTTTTTTTTTTTTTTTTTCCTTACCCTAAAGTAATTTTTTTCTATTTGCACAAAATATATATTCTTGTAATTTAATGATAGGGAGGCTGATATAGTGGGTGAATGCTACAGGTAAATTTGTCTATATAATGTAAAAAAAAAATAAATTTCATCTAAAAAGGTATCTTTTTCTCTTTTTTTTTTTTTGCATGCTTGGTTAATGAACTGTAAAAAATTCCATTTTCTTTTTCTTTTGGTATTTAAATCTGAGTACCAAACTTCAACTTTTCCCTTGTGATCCTTACATTTATCAGCTAAAAAAGTTTATATTCCAAATTTAGCCATTTTTATTGCCTGTTTCTTTGATGTTTTCAACATATTTAAAATTGTTTTATAAACTGAATTCTCCTTGCTGACAAAGGAGAATTCTATATCTGAGAGGTGATGTAATACTATCACTTATTACAGGAAAATAGAAACTTTGACTTTGAATTAACATTTTTCTTATAGTCTGCCAATATGTTTATGAAACTTCATATTTCTCAATGTAGAAATATAATCACTGTAATTGGATGTAAAGTCATAAATTCTGTCCCCAAATCTAATTAAAAAAAGTAACATGTTTAGATTTTGGAGATAAATCTGTAAGCTTTCGTAAAAGATAATGCAAAATAATTTAAATGTTTAAAATCTTAAATGCTTCAAAAACTTAAAATGACAAAAAGTTTAATATTTGAGAATTTAGTTTCTGAATTTAAATTAATATTTATTGCACTATCAATTAATCAAAGAACAAATTCTAAATGACTAAATGCATTAAATTTTTTTTTTTTTTTAATCATTCTTTCTGTGGGGTTTTCTTTTTTTCTATTATTACTGTTTGCTGAGAATTTTTTTTTCCTACTACTTCCTAAGATATATGCTTTTTTTTTTTTTTAACTTTCATTGCGTGATGGGTAAATATCTTTACTATATTCAACTGAAATTGGCCACCATTTTGTGTATGAGGGTTTGTATTAAGTTTAAACAACATCTCATCTAATATATATATATATATATATATATATATATATATATATATATATAAAATGAATTATTTCTTTTATCAAACTTATAAAGAAAGTTAAGCAGCTCCAGTTAGGTTTACACTTTTTTTTTTTAATTTGTGTAAATATGCTTTGCTATGGACTATCCCCCCACCCCATCTTTTTTTTTTCTTTTTTTTTCTGTGTGTTGGTAACTGGCTTCTTTACTTTTAAATACCAGACACCAAAAATAAAACTTATGCTTGGATAGTTTTTTTCCCATACCCACATTTTGTTGGTCTTGTTTATTCACAAGTTTGGCAGCAATGATCATATTAGTGCAAAAGTTTTTAGCTTTATTTCAGGTCATTTTAAAGATTTCATGTTATGTAAATATTTTTGTCTTTTCAATACTGAAGTACTTTCTCAAAAAAAAAAAAAAAAAAAAAAAAAAAAAAAAAAAACACCCTGGACATGGTAAATTTCATCACCTTTTTATATATATATGTTAATAACTAGCCTATGTGTGTTGGTTATGATTGTTTTGTATTGCGATGGTCTTATTTCTCCTGTACAAATCTTGGTCATTTTCACATGCTCATGATGTCACCAGAGAGCAGCATTTCTTGATCTATTTACCCAAGTGTACTAATGTACCCTGAAAGTTAACCAGATGTGTTATCATTGTTAAAAAGCTAGACACAGCAAGCATATGGCTTCCATATCTTTGTCATTTAATCTGGATACTAAATTCATTAATCTTTAAAAAGTAAATAATCCTCTCCCTTTTGCTATAAAGAAATTTGTCATTATTAGCCTCTCTAAAAAAAAAAAAAAAAAACTTTTTTTTTTTTTTTTTTTTTTCAAATGAAAGCTGTACCACTAACCTTTTTTTTTTTTTTTTGAAAATACTAAACTAGATTTTATTTTTAAATTTCATGAGTAATTGTTTTTTTTTTTTATTTAAATTGTGTTCTATAGATTTAGTTATTCTACAAATGTGATCTGAAGTAAAACCGGTTGAGAAACATTTCTATTGAGTAGCCATTCTCACTTTGTGGGGTGGGGAACAGGATAACACCTCTACACTCAGTTCTTTGAAATTACCAGAAATGTGGTTGAAAGTCCTTGACTAATAACATTAACAGTATTTGTACTTAGTCAACTAAAAATTCATACATGGTTTATTGTATGTTAACAAAAAAAACCTAATGTATTTAATAGGATGCATTTCATTGAAAATGTGCTGCCTATACACACACACACACACTGTTTTGTTTTTTCTTTAAAAAAGAAAACTTAAAAATTTATTCAGTCTTCCTTGTTGAATATTACTTATTTTATTATTTCAAACATTATTTTTAGTGAATATTTACTTTAATAGGAAAATAGAACTTTGCTTTATTGTCCAACTCTTTGTAACTGAGTTACAACACTGGACTAGACAGTAATTCCTCTTGCTGGAGATCACATTTTAAATTCTCGAGGATGCAGACCAGTAGACAAAAAACTTTCCTTTTAAATAAATGGAAAATCTACTCAAAATGTGTGTATCCACTAAAAATAACATTTGAAGTAATGTCGGATTAAGAAATAAAATCCATTTATAATCTATTTGTGTTTGTGACTTTTGTCTCTCTTGCTCTCAAATGTTCAAAATTGTTGCTATTTTATCCTTGTTGTGCATTTTCAACGTTTCCACCTGTTCTCGACTGCATGTCTTTTCTCTATAAACCTACCTCGATTCTATTTCTTAAAAGATATGTCATGTGTGCACATGTATATTTGTGTGCGAATAGTAAAATGAGAATTGTTATGATGTTTAACTCGGCGAACATCCGAAAATAGTTATATTGATGGAACCAATCCAATATAGAAAATAGAAATACCGACTACGGTTTATATAAAAGCTTAAAGAAACAGCTTTAAATTTTGATGTATCTAAAGGTTAGACATTTGCATCTCGTTCAACAATTATGGCACATGTTGACTTCTCTGATCCCACCTCATATAATCCTACATTTGTGAGGAAACAGGATTCTGAAAATCAGGCCCTTTCAATGCAATCTTTTGCTTGTATTTCCCACTGCTGCCTTTGCAGCTTTCACGTGCCTTTTTCTATGAATATTTTCCTGGCTAGTTGTGTGCAAGTTAATTTCTGCTCTTGTACTTCTTTCTTGTGGAACTGTCTTCCAGCTTTTTGCTTTCTATTCAACTTTGAATGTGAACGCAATTATTTTCTGCCTTCATTCTTGTTCTTTTATTGTTCTCTTTCCTTAATGTTTCCTTTTTCTCGTATTCTCTCAAACTCAGTAATCAGTTTGTCTTAGCGGCTTTGACTTTTTTTAAAAAAATCTATTATGGTCAATGTTAGTACAATGAAGATGTGTGTGGTGCGATGGATATCGGCTTGGAACGAGCAATCGGGGAGCCGAGTTTGAATTTATTGCAGTGACTTATATGCAAATACCCTTGGGAAAGGTATTATTAATCCATCTCTTCTCTCCAGTTATGGGTTAAATAACAGGACAGATTAGGTTCTATAGGATTGGCTGGCAACTAGTCTACTGCAGAAAGCAATGGCAACCTACTGCAGGATAATCTTCTACCCAGTCGGTGATGTCTCTTTTGAGACATAATCACCAAAGTGTGTATCACGTATGGCACTTAACTTAAATGACTAGTACAGTGAATGACTAAAACACTACTTGTATTTTCTAAGAAATTTTATCTTTAAGTTTCTCATGGTTGCATTTCATGCTATTTTCTCTTTTTACTATTTAAGTTCTAATAAATGTTGAATAAATTCTTTTCTATTCTAGTTATGTAGTTGGTAGATAGTATTAAGTGTCTAGTTCTGTCAAGCTTACGGATGTTTAAGTTGGGTGGGGTTGCTTTTCATCTTATAAATGTATAGGCTATTGAAGGCATTCAAATTATTTTCAATATATTGATATTGAAGTGTACAATTTAAAAGTTCTCTTAAATAGAAATCTACAAATATTCCAGTTTTTGTTACTGTTGTGTGGGTAAAATCTAGAAATTGTTGATCAATGTTTAATTTCAAATTTTCCTGTACCATTTGATATATAAAAAAACGTTTTGTTTTATAAATTCAATTGTTTACTATTTGTTTGAAAACTCATAAAAAAATGTTTTGTCTTGTTACTAACTTGCTATGATTCATAAATGGATTTTTTTTATCTGACATTACTATGAACGTTATTTTAATTGGGTACACATGTTTGAGTTAATTTTTATTATTTTATTAAACAGTAAAATTAAAAACAAATGTCCTAGATTGAGAAGTTCGACTAAAAAGATTGCCTTCTGACAGTGAATTCAACCTCTATCAACCTTTCCATCAGTAAAACTATTACTATAGCAAAAGCATGATGTTACCAATTTAGCCACAGGAGATCATTTTGATAAAGGTATTAAAATGAGTTATGTTTCAATTCCTGTCAGGAGGCACAATTTTTGTTTTGTTTTAGTGCGTCTTTTTAATCTAGGCCAATTGTTTATTAATTTCACAGTTGCAAAAGACAAAACTGAAATAGCAACTTGAACATGTGTACCAACTAAAAATAGCATAGTAATAAGCTTTTTCATATATGCTAATCTCTGTATATCATAAAATGACCACATTTTAAGTGATTTTTGTAATCACATTGGTTATATTTTTTGCATTAGTAACTTTTTAGTCTTAAAAGTAACAAATCTGCAAAGATTAAAAACTGATGTATTAGCAGCCTGGTCTCTCATACTTAGTAATAAAATTATTGTAACATAAAGCACGTTCATTTCTTGGTGTCAAGGCATCCTGTTCTCACCACAGAATTTCTTATTACACTGAAAGGATGAACAGGCTGTGTGACCAGTAATCACATTCTTGTTTAAAGGCATTATCTTATAATATGTGGGATTAATAATGCTCTAAACTAATAACTAATCTTTGTGCTTTCCCTCTATTCTTCATTGGATGGAGTCATCTTCCATTTTTATGTTGTCTATTTAAAATCCTTTTCATCTTCTTAACTCTGTACACATTAACTTTTGTCATGAAGAATATAAATTTGGTTATGTTAAGGTTATTATAAAAAATTAAAGGCATTTGGATGTTTTTAATGTTTTATTCTGGTGTCTCATTTCATGCTTTGGATAAAGAAAAATATTTAGAGGTGGGCAAAAATTAGGGCATGTCTTGTCAATGCTTTAACCACCTGCACTGAGTGTACTAATGACACTCATCTACACAATATTGTCATATTAAGAAAAGCATTAAATACCGGTGACAATCGTAGAAATAAAAAAAAAACATTCTCTCATACATCTTTTTTTCTTCTACATTTTGCCTATTTTGATTGTAAAAGTTTCCCTTAACCCTTTGTTGCATATTGGTTACAATTGTTACCAATGTACCACAAAGGTTAAAGGTTACAATTGTTACCAATATGCAACAAAGGTTATAATTGTAACTAACATGCAACAAAGAGTTAAAATTGTGTATAAATTCAAGCAAAATTAAATTTATTTAAAATATGTACCGCTTTTTGAAAAACTTTTCATCTTTTTAGCAGTTCAAACTAGTAGAATTTTCTCAACTTCAAAAGACTCATTAGTTTTGAATCAGGTCTTGGCTGTTATTTTAAGGCAAAATATTTTGCTGAAGAGTTTTTATATACACAAACAAAAAAAAACTCTTGTTTTGAGTGTTTACTTGATTTATATATGTGGAATTCTAATCATATTTTATAATGTATTTTAGTTTTAAGTAAAATATCTAATTTTTTACTTTCAAATGCCTTTTTGAGGCAAACAGGTCTGAGAATTGGTGGATGGGGCTGCAAAGCTTGGTTTGCTTAGTCTTTTCATTAAAAGCCTTTACAAGAATACTTTACAAACCAACTTAAAAAATTATTGCATATAAAGTAGTTTCTCATAGATTAACAAAATAAAAGTATTTAAAGATGGGTAAGCTTTTTAGTACACAATACTTTGTGTGTGTGCGCACATGAATTTCTGTTTAAATGTTTTGCTAATCAAATTTTATTTTATTCCAATGTCTCCCATGATCATTTGCAGACTGGAATATTTGAAAATGTCTTTGTTAGCCAAAATTGAACATCTCAAACAGCCAACATAAATATGTGGGATTTCAAATATTACAACCTTTGTGGGACTTGTTGAAAACTGGTCTTTTGAATTTTTTTTTTTTTTTTTTCCTCCTCGATAGAAGTGGTTGCTGGCTAAAATTGGGTTGCCATGTCTTAGATTTCAGCTGCTGCTGCTTAACTTTCTTATTTTAACTTTAGCCTCCCTATCATTGTTACCATCTGTAAATATCTTAAAATTAGTGGAGAATTGGAGATAAAAAAAATTGAAATGTTAATATTTTCTCATTGGTCAGAAAGTCCCGTTCCCTAAATTAAGATTTTAAAATTTGATTATGTAAGCCTTTCCAAAACCTATTAAGTCATTTTTTTAGAAAATTTTGTTTTTGCTCTTTTGTCACTTGTTTATTTTCATGGTTTCTTTTACATTTTCAGGATGCCATAAAATATGAGAATGGCCGAGAAGTCTGCAACTGTAGCATTATTGTGGAATGGGCCAAGGGAAACCCGAGACGACCACTAGTCAGTAACGTAAGTTTTTATTTATTTTAATCTGGCATGAATTGACTACAAATGGATATATTTGCCATGAAGATTAATTTTAGCAAGCAGATTAATAGAGCTTCTTAAACTTCTAGTAGTAGTAGTAGTAGATGATTAATTTTCTGGTTGGTTTCAAAAACAAAACCTGCTGAATGACTAACACAACTGCTGACTGAATCCAGCCAACCTTTCTGACCTTTGGTTGATTCCACCCACGTTGTGTTCTCAGATTAACTGAAGCAGGATTGCTTGATGTCAGTTGATGAGGTTGGCCCAGACACACAAAAGATTGGTATATAATAAAAACCAGATTTAAAACTGCAATGACATGGTGTAGATTTATATATATCGAATAAATACAAGATTACAAGCAAGTCTGGTGATAAAAAAAATATCGGTCAGCTGGTATTTCAGTAGCACGCTAATATTTGTGCTTTGTTATCAACACAAGACAGTGGTTTCCTCGAATTGCATATTACCGAATTCGGACTGACTGTCTCTTGCAAAATCTCTGGTGGCAGGCTATTTCAGCTTGTCTGCTTCAATTCATTGCTGGTTTTTCTAGCAGCAGGCTCTGAAGTAATCTTTTTACCTTCTCATTCTAAACACAAGCTGAACGAATTAAATTCATCTTGTACCCTGGTTTTATTAAACACAAAAACTAGGGTAGTTATGGGGAGGAGAGGTTCAATTGTCCGTCATCTGCTGTTATCAGTAGCCTGTCCATTTCCAACATCAGGCAGCTTAATTCTCAGAACTGAATTTTGACTTAGGGTCACATATTGTTAAAATCCATGGACAATATTTTGACTAACTAGCTTTAATAAATTTGTTTACTTTTCCCAACAAAATCAATTTGCACTCTTTGTACTTTTTACATCTTCAAATATGTATTTTTCCAATTTTTATCACTTTGGCTACTTTTCCCGACAGAAATAATTGTATTCTCCAACTTTTAGAGAAATTTATTCTCATCTTGAAAATCACTTAAAATTAATACGAGCCATCTGAAAATAGTTACATTGGAACAGTGATAAAAGCTGTATGCATGGCAGTAGGTTTCAATACTAAAGAATGTGATTGGAGCAATAAAACTGGGTATACTCTTGAATAATTCATCACTTAATGTCTTATTTCCAATGACATTTTACTGAGATACTCTTCAGATATCTTTCAAGTTATACATGAACTTTTGGCTTCATGCATTTTCGTTTTATGTTCCGAAGGCTCCCCCCCCTTCAAATTTATCCAAAATAGCATTATTTCTGTGCAAATGTATATGCTGAACTCAAATCAACAATTAGTTATTGAAGAAACCTACCTTTATTGATCTGAATGTCCAGAAAAAAATCGAACTACATTTCACTCATTTTGTCTCCTGTAACTAATGCAGTCATGTAATTAACTGCTGAATGACTTTCGGTGTAGGTAACAAATTTCGGCCTATTTACTTCCTTTACTGAAATTTCTGCCTATTTACTTCCTGTAATGAAAGTAATACGCGATTTTTTTTTTTTTCCTACGTGTATTACTTTCAGTAAAGGAAGTAAATAGGTGGAAATTTCAGTAAAGGAAGTAAATAGGCCGAAATTTGTTGCCTATGCCGAAAGTCATTCTGCAGTTAATTACATGGCTTCGTGAGAGTTACTGGAGCCACGAAGTTCGTTGTTTTTTTTTCTTCTGGTCGTTAAGATCAATAAAGGTAAATTTCTTCAATAACTAATTGTTGATTTGAGTTCAGCATATAAATTTGCACAGAAATAATGCTCTTTTGGATAAATTTGAAGGTGTGGGGGGTGCTTTCGGGACCTAAAACAAAAATTTATCCATGCATTTTTTCTTTCATACTAGGTAGGAAGGGGGAAAAAAAGTTAAAACATTTTACTTGTGGGGTGGGGTGATATATAGCATTTTTATCTTTCAATTGAACAGTTACTATTATTTTGTTGCAAAACAGGAATTATCTGTTGTAAAGTTTTGTAATGTATTTCCTGTTTTAATATGGTGGTTTAACTTCGATCATATCAATTGGAGGGGGTGTTAGAAAGGCGAGTTGGCATACAGTTGAATTTTTCTGGTAGATCTCATTGCGTTTAATTTTGCATAAATATTTTGGAGAATATGAATCCTTTTTTCTCCCTTTCCTCTCCAGACATGGGTTAAATAGTACAAACAGTGCTCTCTAACTTGAGGTCGCAACCAACCGGAGAGAAGGACAACTCTGAATTAAAAAACTGCAACTGAAGTTCTCGCAAATCATATTGAGCGTTCTTATCATTGGATTCTAGTAGTTGATGTTCAGAGAGTGGCATTCACGTGTGCATGTTGATCACTCTTATCCGTTTGACTCTCTGAAGTATTGAGTTTGTTCACCCAAGTAGAAAGTTTTTGATCAAAGTAATACTTTATTTACATGTGGCTATTTTTCTGTTTAATCTTATGCTAAATGAGATTTCAATTCAAATTCAGTCAGTCAAGTGCCATATGTGATACATGCTTGGGTGATCATGTTTCAAAAAAGATATGACTGACTGGGCAGAAGTTTTTCCTACAGTAGGTTGCCAATATTTTCTATAGTAGACTGGTTACCAATCAAGGCTATAGAACCCAATTTCTCATGCTGTTTAACCCATAGCTAGATTGAGAAGTGACAGATTAATATGTTTAAGGTTATTTGCATGTAAATGAATGCAATGAATACAGTCGGAATTTGAACTCGGTTTTTCAATTTTTTGTTCCGAATCGATATCCACTGCACCACAACACACTCATTGATTTAATCCATACAATGCTAAATAAATTATTCTTGTCTATAAAATGTATAATGAAATCACCTAAAAAAAAAGAAAAAATCATTTTTGCAGGGTTATGATGAATGCTATCGATGTCATCGACCAGGCCACTGGGCCAGAGATTGCCCTGATGACCGCTATTATGGTTACAGAAGGCCTGGTCGAAGCAGTTATTACAGATCACCTTCTCCCAGAAGACGGCGGCGGTAAGTATCAGAATGTTTGTGAATCTTGAAGTGGCGTTTTCCCGAAATATGTTGGAAATGTATATTGTATTTTTGCAAGATTATTAAAACCAAGAATTAAATTTTGTTTACAAATGTTTGCTTAAAAATGGGCAAAAAATTGAAAGATTAAAAAAAATCTCAATTTTAGATTCCAATAAAAATGATTTCTGTTTGAAATACACCATAGTATTTTGCTTATTGTAAATAGTAAATTTAATCAGTCAGCTTTCAAGAAAACTTCTTTTATTTTAAAAAATTCAATTTAAAATTTAGATATTGAAAATGAGTGGAGGTACCTACTTAAAATAATTTAAAAGCAAAAAAAAAAAATCTTTTCAATTTTGGCAAAAGTGTAATGAATGCTGATCCCAAAAGTTTTTCCTCTTTCTTATGGATGCATTAGTCAATTTAATTAATGTTAGCACCCCCTCGAAGCAAAGAGATACTAATTTTTCAGTTCCCTTTTGTTTAGAGAGAAATACTTATGTAATGCATGAATCTAAAAAATCTCCATTGTTTTAATGAAAGAAAAATTTAATTTTCTAGATCCCGTTCACGATCTCGTTCAAGAGATAGACGTCATAGACGATCGCGGTCGCGATCCCGTAGCCGTGATAGGAGAAGCAGTAGCCGGGAACGGAGGCGCCGAAGCCCCAGCAGCGAGAGACGGCGGGGTCGAGATAAACACAGTTCAGAGAATTATAAACGAGAAAAAAGCGCATCGAGGTCCAAAAGCCGGTCACGGTCAAAATCTGCCAGCCGGTCCAGGAGTCGCTCACCTAGTCAGTCAAGAAGCAGGTCTCGTAGCGCCTCCAAAGTAAAGACGAATGGTGAACAGGATGAAGTGGGAGAAAAACCAGGCAGATCACGATCTCCCAGTCGGTCGCGCAGTAGGTCCAGAGATAAGTTTTCAAGACAGTCCAGAAGTAGAAGTGCTTCACAAAGCTGAACACGCATTCTTGGTGCTGCCAATTTTCAGTTCTTCTTTTGAGCTGCTTCGCATTTATTTTAATTTTAATATTTTTCTTTTCCTTTTTTCTTTTTATTTCCATTCATCTGAAAAAAAATTTTTTTTCTCTCTCTGTTGGGATATTACAAGTTTTTATCGGCTTTTTATCAATTTGCTTTTAGTGAATTTCCCCTTTCTTTTTTTCTTAACCCCCTTCCAGGCATTTAACTTTTTGGTAACCCATCATTCCTTACATTCATGACTTTGCTGATAATTTTATTTGAATACTAAAGAGATAAAAAAAACCCCAAAAACCCTGATCTTTGGCTTATATATTGTAGTTACCTTTTTTCTGAACTATTGTCCTATCTCCCAACTGAAGAATTTTTCATCACTAGTTAATAACTACTTGTGGGGTGGGGGGTGATATTTTGAAAAGCTTATTTCTAATCTTGTTAACATTTTATTTCTTTTGAAAATTTGGTAAGGTTGTTAAAATTCATCTTAATAAAATTTTCTAAAATGCTTAAAAAGCTGTCAAATACTAGAAGGCATTTTTAATGTAAGCCAAGGGTTTGCCAAAAAATTCTCTCATTTGGAAGAAGAAAACTTATTGAATGATGTAATACCCCACCCTTCCTGTTTAAAATCAATCATTTCCCATTTGTCACCTACCATGTTCCTCTCATATTCAAAGGTTTCTTCAACTTATCTATCTCTCTTCTTCCATCCCTCCCCCAGTTGTAGGCAGTGGTCTGTGTGAAATCCTTTCATATCTTAAAAATTCTGGTTGGGTTGTGGATGTTTTTGAATTTTTGGCATTTTGGTTTGTTTATATTAGTCTATAAAAGAAAAAAAAAAAAAATCCTCCTCCTCCTCCTAAACTAACTATATATCTATCTATTTATCTATCTCTTATCTGAATCCCTATAAGGAAATAGGATACCCTCACAATCTATATATCTTGGAAGAATTTATTCAACATTTCTCTTTAATTCCTGAAGCATATTCCATTTTTTTCTCTATCTCTTTCAAATCTTCATTCCCAAGAGAATTTCTTTGCACTGACTTTCAAATAAGATATTTGTATTATTACATTTTTTTTTTCCTTTGACGTATGGTTCTGTTTGACTAAATGACAATTGCGATGGATGTGTCAGAGTAAACAATGAAGGGACAAAAGATTATTAAGCTAGTGTGGAGAGAGAAATACTTGAGGCCTCTTGCCTTTTTTACTGGCTCTTGGAGATTTTGCCAGTTACTGGTGAGATTTTTCAGTTGTGTTAAGCCGTGAGTGTGTCAGCAGCAGCAGTTTGCAAGAGAAAGGCTTCTCAGTTTAGTTCTGAAGACAAAGCTGATTTCTTTCTCTGTGTCAAGTCCTATTTCAAGGAAAAAGAGGCTTGAATGATTGATGGATAAATGATTCCTCTTTTACTTCCTTCCTATCCACTCTCAAACAATGAGTTGGTTTAAAATGGCTTCAAAGAATTTATCGTGCTTAAAGTGGACATGCTCTAAAAGAAATTGATTTTTATTATTTTTTCCTCCTAATAATGTTAATGAAAAAAGCCAACTTGATATTTTTTTTTTTTTTAACTGTCCATTTGAGACCCACCAAAAAAAAAAAAATGGAAGGTTCCTCTTAAGCAGGTAATATTTATGAATATTTTTTTTAACATGAAATGTAAACCATTTTGGGTCTGAGGTCTTATTCTATTAGATTAATTAAGGGTAAAAATTTGTATCACCAAATATTTGCCTAGAGATTAAACATTGACAAGTGTATAGATTTTATAGGTATTGGTAACTCTTTGGGGAACTTTCTATATTCCATTGTGTTGTGAGATTTAAATCTAGCTGTTCTGTAATTGGAGAGAAGTCTTTTGCACTCAGAATACTGAAATTGCTCATTACAGATGTCAAAATACCCCTGATTAAATGAGTTATTTTATTATTTTAAGTCAGACTTGTCAAATTTATTTGCTTATTTTTCTTTGATGTTGAACTCTTGTAAGGGTCAAACACTTATGCAGCTGTTATCAAATGATTTTTCTTTTTTTCTTTTCGTTACACCCACAAAAGAGTGGGTGGTAATTTTAGATTGCCATTAAAACAATAACAGGGATTTTTAAGCTAAAATTTTTTAATTGTGAGTTCAGCCAAAGGAGAATTGCACCCCCCTCCCCCCAAAAAATCTTGTGTCCTCAAGTTTTCCTTTTCTTTGCAACATAGCAACTGAATATTAACTGAAAACAAAAAAAAACCCTCTTCTCTTTGGGATGATAGAGAATTGTCCACTCTTTTAATTCCTCTTCCTCCAAATCATTCTTAACTTATTGAGCAGCTGAAATCCAAGACAGTTGTCATGGAAACCAAAGTTACAAAACAATTGCAGTGTAGCATGTAATGTCCTGCCATATTTCAATAAAGAAATAATATTGAACCTTTCCTTTCTTTGCTTTTTTTTTTCCTTTTCAATCAGTATTATATGGGTGGGGTGGGGGAGTATAAAATTTTAAATCCTTTTTATCTCTTTGTTTCAGTGAACGGTATTGCGAATTTTGACTAAATGATTTTTTTGAAATCTGGTAGCCGAGTTCTCTCCTGTTACAGCAAGGAACTTGTGTGCAAGGGTTGAATTAGTGACTTGTCTTGTTTTACAGCTGAAGCTAAATAATTATGAAAGGCAAGTGTCATGTTGGTCACTAGAAAAATATCTTTTGATATAGTGAGGGCATCTGGTGGGGATTGAACCTGCAAGAATAGCTTGTTCACTGTGCTGGGAAGTTGGTTTCATTTGACCAATGAACATAAATACAAACATTTTAAAGCTTGATGTGCTTATGTTGGTTGATCAGTTTCATTGCATGTGACTTAAGAGTTTTGATTTGTTTTGTTTTTTTATTTCAAGTTCTTGCAGTCTTATATGTGGACTAAGAGTAGGAAGAGTCCATTGTGATTATTGTTGCTTTTGGTCAATTCATTAGCCATTTTCAAGGAGTTCATTGTTAGAATATTTTTCTGTTTGCATCCCAAACTATAGAAATACTAGTAAATCTAAGCGGTGTTAGATGCAAGAAGGTGGGGTTCCTTTTAAACACTACCAACAAGGCCTACCCACTTCTAAAGAAGGCAAGCGAGTCTTAACTTAAAATACTTAATAAAAATTGCTTTGTTTTTAAAATGATGAGTTCAGTGCTTTGGGCTGACATCATTATGATAGAATGACAGTGTAGTTGTTGGAAATGTGTATTTTATGACCCCCATACCGAAATACTCATTAATCTTGTATTAGGCAATTAAATTTTTACGTTACACCGGGGTGGAGGGTTGATAACTAAATGTTTGCATGTGTCCAGCTTCATTTATGATCCTGTTTTGGGCATTGTGCTCTCTTTAGTCTTCATGAGTCTGTTGATGTTTGCAACTTGTTTAGAACTTTGAACTGAACGAGGATCACCAAGCAACAAAACTAGTACAATACATGGCTCAGATAAAAACAAAACTCAACATGTTGGATAACTCACCCAGTTAGTTGGAAAAGGTCAAAAGGTAGTAGCCAAAAAAAAAAAAAATGGCCATAAAATGCTAATAGCGAAAGGGGGGAGGAAACAGTAAAAGAATTCTATCTATATCTCTGTCTCTCTTTCCATTTTGTCCATTTTCTCTCTACTTTTTTTTTTTTTTCTCTCATCCATTGAGCACCTCAACATGGTGTAATGATTAGCCAGCTTGTCTTAATGACTCTCACTGGATGCTCCATTTGTGGCACTTAGGAAATCTTACCCTTAATACCTCAGCAACTTTCCGCATAAAGTTGCTTAAAGAATGGTCAGTTTATTGTGTGTATCAAGGCAGCAGATAATTTTCTAAACATATACTGTTAAATATAAGAGACAATGAATATCTATGTTTAATCATGAGCCGTTCTAATTATCATATTTTGGTTTTAATTTCAGATATTCTTCAAATAAAGACAAATTCTCCAACATTTGGATAATTTTTTATTAAGTTGGTTCTAAGCTTTCGGCTCGTATGAGCCGTCTTCAGAGAGGTTGTTACAAGGATGTTAACATAAAAACATCCATCAGCGATGATTTTATTGTGTTGACATAAAACTTTGCTAAGCAACGATAAGTTACCAAAAATAGCAAACACAGTTTGTAAATTTGTAATGCGGTTTTATGACGTCACACCGTGTGAGAGCTCGAAATGATAACATAACCATATATTTTCACCTGAAATTAAAGCCAAAATACAATGTTTAGAACGGCTCATGATTAAACATAAGACATTCATTGTCTCTTATATTTAACAGTATAGGTTTAGAAAAAAAAAATATTCAAAGTGAAAAAGCTAACTATTATCAAAATAAAGTTTAAACAAAACCTTTAAACTATATTGACACTATTTACCGCTCAATTTGAGAGTGGAGAAAAAGAAATGAGTCAGTTTCAAAATAACTTGTTTAATAGAAAATAGGAAAAATTAAATATATCTTCTTTTTAATACATTTGTTTTACATCTAGTTTTAAATAACATTTATTAGCAATTTACTTGGCTTTTCACCCTGTATTTGAATTTCAGTGAGGTTTTTATGAAAATCACCCCTGTCTTAATACTTTTGCACAAGTGTTAGGACAGGGGTGATTTTTAAACTTTATTTTGATACCTCATAAAAGATAAAATAGATCTTGTACTAATACTTTTGCACAGTACTGTGTATAATTTACTACTTCTCCATATAGGAAACCAACTAGTATAAACTCATGTCTTATTAATTATATTGTAAGGGGGTATTCACTATTATAAGTGAGTATTCATAAAAAAGCTGTATTCAATCCACACAAATGATATCTTCTTCCAAATACATAGTCTTTAAAGAATTACCCAACATTAAACAAACACTTATTAACAATGGATTTTCTAACTCCATCATTCATCTACAAATTAAAATGTATCTCAGTAAACTTATGATTAATATTGTTAGCAGTAATATTAATTATGAACTTGATGAAACAATACTCAAAAACAATATATAGAAATGTTAAACCTATGCATAATAATAATCGAACCCATCTCATCATATATTATAGAAAATTTAAAACAATTGACCTCATAGTATCTAATAACCCAAAACCACACAAGTAAAACTTCTACAGGAAACCAATGTAGATTATTAATTTACATGCCTGTTCAGAGATCATATTTCTGGTACTAATAGACCCACTAATATATATATGTTTTACTACAACCACACTCTTTCATAGACTTACCTGTCATCTTTCTAATCAGAGTTCAAGCCATGTAGGTAATATTAGACAGATTTTAGTTGATAATAATACTCACTCATATACACAGTAAAAAGAAAAATCAAAGCAACCCACACTTAAAATCACATTTAAATCTGGTCGCATTGCATTTCCACATATATTCTCTGTTAACATTTCGGTCTCTCACGCGGTGTGATTTCATAGGACTGCATTACAAATTTACGATCTACGTCTGCTATTCGGTGACTGTTATCATTGCATAGCAATGTTTTATGTCAACACAAGATAAAATTAACTTTGATGGTGGATATCTTTCTGTTAATGTCCCTGTAACCTCTCTGAAGATGACTCATGTGAGCTGAAAGCTTAGAACCACCACCAATAAAAAAAATAATATCCAAATGTACAATTTTTGACTTTATTTTCATCTGAAATTAAAGCCAATATATAATATTTAGAACAGCTTATGATTGAACATAATAGTTATTCATTGTTTGTTATATGTTTAGAAAATATATATATTTTCTAAACATATATTTCTATTTGGTATGTTTCATCTATTGTAATCTTCAGGTCTTTTATTCACCACTGCTGTAGCCTGGTATTGAACTCCATAAGTTATGGGGCAAAGTCACTGGTACTAACAGTCATCTATATCCACTGAGGATATTGAAACCTGATGTCTCAGTAATCATTTTTTATCTTTTATTAAAGTTCATATTTCAGTGTTTAAAGCGAGTGATTTTTGGGTCTTGTTTGGAGTGAACTAATCAAAAATCAACAGAGTAATTTGGATCATTATTTTATTATTTTAGCCAGAAATTTTAAATAGTTGGACAAAATTAACATTGACTACAAGAGCCAAACGTCTACCTACCTTGAATTAATAACAAGTAGACAGAAGTTGAAAGAAAAACATAAGATTTTTGTAACTTTTGTAAATGTTACTAATTTTAATATCAGCAGTTTAACATCTAAAAATAAAAGCGCATGAGAATTTTAACAAAGTAAATTACCACAAAAATTAGAAAATATTAGAGTGAGAGGCAAAATATTTTTAAAAAGTTCAATGTTTATAAATGTGTCAGGCATCAAATATTTGCACATGCTATTAAATTCTTTAGAAAAAAAATTTATTAGAATATAAAAATATTACTTCCCCCCCCCTTTATTTGAGTAAAATCAACACTTCACATTATCCAGACTAGTGGCCTCATTTTGGTTGACATTTGTACAATGTTTCAGCCATTGTACATTGTCGCCTTCAGGTGAGGAAATTCAATCTGAACTCTTTATTATGATCATTCCTTGTGCAAAGCCTCTTTTGGTACTCATGAGTTATCTTCCATTAACCAGACTTTCTAGGTTAGTTGTCCACCACTGCTGTAGCCTGGTATTGAAATCACAACACTTTCGGTCAAGTCACTGGAACTAACTAACGTCTATATCCACTAGGCCATGTGTCCCTTAGTGGATATAGACAATGGTTACTTCTAGTGACTTGACCCAAAGAATTGTGAATTCAGTACCAGGCTACAGCAGTGGTGTGAACAACTAGCCTCGAGAGTCAGGTTAGTTCATGACTACCAAAAATGTCTTTGCACAAGGAATGAGAATGATATAACCTAGTGATTGTAATAAAGGGTTTGGTTTCAAATTCCTAGCACCTGGAGAAGGCCACAGCGTACAACGGCCAAAATGTCGTTCAAATGGCAACAAAGACGAGCCCAATAGTCTAAATAGTGTAAATCTTACCTGATCTCAGAAATACAGACAAATACTGAGTAAAATCAAGTATTTACAAATCCAAAGAAACATTTAAGAGAAATTAAGAAACTAATATTAATTTCATCTATCAAAATACACTTTTTCTTTACTTTTTTCTTTTTTAGAAAATTAAATTACATGTGAACTGATATTTAATTTTCAATGAAAAAAAAAATTCTAATTTCTAAAGCAAAATTTGATTTCAAACAAATATTAATTGCTTTTTGAAATACAAAAGAAAACTTCTTGTTAGTCTCACATTCCATCAATTGTTTATTTTTATTTTAAAAAAAAAAGAAAAATCACTATACGAATTAACTTCCACTTAATAAAAATTGGAAGTGATTTTAAGGAAATCATGCTTGACATACTCGAAAGATTTCCTTAAGCATACTTAATATTACACATATTTCTCAAAAATGTTTAAAACAAAAAAAAAAATGGTGGACCTGAAGCAGACTACCACCACATTTAATTTCGTTTTTCTTTTTTTTTTTTTAACTTTTTTCAGCACAGTCCTATCGATTACCCTCTTAACTTTACGATTGACAAAAAAAAAATTTTGAAAAATTTCAATATTTAAACATTTTGTGGTGGTGGGGGGGGGGATCAGTTTCTCATACAACGAAATAGCAGACCAAGCCTCCATTTTGAAACCAGTTGCCAGTACGACATTAACGCCACCTGTAAATTTGTTCCTTATCAAATTTTTAAAACTTTTTTCAGTGCAATATTATCTTTTGCACCTTAAACTTTACGAATGACAAAAAAATTTCAATAAACAATTTTGGCGGAGGGTTGGACCAGTTTCTCATACAACCTTTATAATGAACTGAAAACGGAGGATCGATTTACTAATATGTTGTATGAGAAACTGAACCCCCACCCCCAAAAAATTGTTTAAATATTGCAATTTTTCAAAATTTTTTTCTGATAATCAGAAAGTTTAAGTAACAATCGATAGGACTGCTCTGAAAAAAGTTTTTAAAAAAATGTAAAACAATGAAATTAAACTTAGTGGTAGTTTGCTTCACATCTACCAAAAAAACATACACAACTATTGTAGATATAAATTTTACAGACAAAATTATAAAAATTATTTAAAATGGGTGAAGGGAGATTAAAAACAGAAATAATAAAAAAACTGTTACCAAAACAAGTTAACAATTAAAAAAAAATTGTTATATGAAGACAACTTGTAATATTGGGGCTTTCAGCGTTTGTTACTTTTTTTTTTTTGTTTTAGTATCACTTTTAAGTCCGTCTGAAAATGATAAAAGGCAGAAAAAAAAAAAGGATGCTTATAACACATTCAATTAATAATCAGGAATAGAATTTAGTCCAAAGGTATTATTTCTTTTTAAGATATCATTTTCCATTTTTGGAATGCTTTACTGCCATCTTTTTTCCATTCTTCACTGGTTATACAGGATTTTTCAAACTCTGGCATCGAACACAAGGTACATGCTCCAATGTAAGCCGCATGGTATCTTTGGGGAGAGGCATGAACCTGAAATTACAAAAATGGCAGTCAGGGGTTTTTCTTATTTATCTTTGCATAACTTGTCTTTTCTAAAAAAAATAGAAAGGGTTGTAAGATAAGGATGCCTCCTCTCAACAACCTGTACAGCAAAACAGTTCTAGAAGTTACAATTTAGTAAATATTTTCCATTTTAAAGTTAAAATATGTAAATTATTACATGAAATATGTTTCCTTTGCTTACAAGAAAAAATTCAAGTAACAAAATATTGATAATCGAAAAAAATCAGGGTTATAGAAGGAGTGGTTTGATTTTAATCAAATTTCATACACTCATAGACAAAGACATAAGAAACGATTTTTCAGACATTTCAAGGTTGCAGTTCTTACAATAGTGCAGAAAATCGATTATTTATATATATATATATATATATATAAAAGGCAAGATAGATATAATTGTAGTTCTTAGTCTCAGCCATGATACCATTTACTCAGAGGACTTATTTAGCCTTCAAAATTCAATTTACAATGAAAAAGAAACTTATTTGATATTGATACCAGGAAATTAAAATTTGACTTACATCCATTCATTTTTCTTTCAGTCTACGGTTTCGCTTTAACTGGAAACAACTATTGCTTTTTAGTCTTTTGTGCCAACGTCCAAAGAGTCTGAGCTCCAGGACCATGGATTAGTTTTCAAGCTTTCATTACACCTGAGCAATGCCGGGCTATACTGCTAGTACTTAAATATATCTGAATTTATCTCAATATTTTCACTATTTACTTGTTTTATAACTAGCTTATTGAACTGGCAATTTTTTTTTTTATACTTTTAATTGTACAAACAAATCTCTTTAAGAAGGTTTTTTATTTTTATCATTATTCTTATCTTTTATGTTCGATTTGATTTGGTTTTGTTTTATTTATTTTTTCTTTTCCAACATATGAATTTTTCTTTGCTAGTCTTTCTTTTCTTTTCTTCTTCTTCTTCTATCTTCTTTATTTTTTCTTTTTCTTTACTTTTTCTTTATTTTTCTCTATTTTATTATTTTCTTTTTCCCCCTTTAAAATGTTGGATATGTTTGGCTTTCCATGGCAAAACATTTAAACACTACTGTCTATTGAGTTGTTCACACATCATTCTTTAAAATGTTATAACCTTCCACCCTACTTAATTCGTCTTATTAAATCTCCTTATCTGTATATTAGAAAATAAATTAACAATATTTTACGGACTGATGGTGTTTTAATGCTCAAACTTTATAGCTATTATTATTATTGTAATAATAATAATAATTAAATTACCATTTATTTATGCTCTACTTTTGTATTGAGCACTTTTTAAAACTAAATATCTAACTGTGACATGATATTCCATTAATAACCATTACTTATATATACTAGCAGTATAGCACGGCGTTGCTCGGGTGTAATGAAAGCTTTAAAACTAATCCATGGTCCTGGAGCTCAGATTCTTTGGACGTTGGCATGAAAGACTAAAAAGCAATAGTTGTTTCTAGTTAAAGCAAAACCGTAGACTGAAAGAAAAATGAATGGATGTAAGACAAATTTTCATTTCCTGGTATCGATATCAAATAAGTTTTTTCCGTCATAAACTGAATTTTGAAGGCTAAATAAGCCCTCTGAGTTAATGATATCATAGCTGAGACTAAGAACTACAACCTGAAGTAAAAACTAAGATAAAAGGGCTGAAAAAAATAGGCAGATAAACAGACACACACACAAACATCTTGCCTTGTATATATATATATATATATATAATCGATTTTCTGCACTATTGTAAGAACTGTAAACCTTGAAACTTCTGAATATCGTTCCTTATGTCTTTGTCTATGAGTGTATGAAATTTGATTAAAATCGGACCACTCCTTCTATAACCTGATTTTTTTCGATTATCGATTTTTGATATTTATTGAGGGTACCTCGACACAAAACCTAGCTAAGAACACTCGCAGACACTTCTAGTACAACTGTGTAAATTTTCAAGAAAATCGGTTTAGCTGTTTTGAAGTCTATAGGTAATGGACACACACACACAAAGTTCCATTTATATATAAGTTTATAGTGGTATATATATATACTGTAATGGTTACAATGTTTTTAAATTCATAGTATCACTACACAAAAAATTTCTCATGTTTCGAAGCCAGCCCATTATATTTTGGCTTCATCCTCAGTTCTAGTTTTTTCTAGGATTTTCCATTTTACTTTGGGTTTCTGTTTTGACACTAGAAACTAGAACTTGCAACTCACTTAAACATAAAGGGCAGATGTCATTAAGTGAAAAACTACACATTCTCCAGTACCCTAACAGCAACGATTTACTAAACCGTAGAGACGAATTAGCAGTAATATGCAAACATCGCAAATGTTTCTCGCTAAAATTTAAGTAAACAAAAATAAACCCAACCAGAAACCCCCGCAATGGAAAACAAACCCTATACAATACCAACCAAAAATAATGCAGTTGCAACAGAATAGTAGATAAATAAATAAAAAAAATATATTTTATATTTATAAAGTATGTTGTATAAAGGATAGATTTTATAAAAGAAATATATTTCTAAAATATTATACTTTACAATATTATTAAAATAGCTTAATATTATGGAATATTATAAAATATTTTTTATGAAAGATATAGTTTATAAAAAAACAAAAAAAAGCACACACCCCAATACAAAATAACATACATTAAATTAAGGAGAAGCCAACCCCAAAACAAAACAACACCTACCAACCCCTAAACCAAACAACAACACGCCAGGCACCAGCAGCACCAGCCCTTTCAAGATTAATAGATTAACCTATCATGAACTCTGCCAAAAACAAACACTTAACCCTAAGACCAAGGTCAACGGAACTCAAAATACAGACCAACCCCTCTAACACCCAAAAATAACAAATCCAACACAAATAAACGGTCTTTTTCAAATGGATAATTCTCATTTCTAAAAAAATCACCTGAGGATGAAGCCAAAACATAATGGGCTGGCTTCGAAACATGAGAAATTTTTTGTGTCGTGATACTATGAATTTAAAAACATTGTAACAACCATTACAGTATAACGCTCTACATTTGTATCGAGCACTCTTTATAAAAGTAAATGCATGAACAAAAAGGTAAATAAACCTACGAGTTCAACAACTTAGTTACAATATATATATAATATGGTGTTAAATTGTAATGATGCTTAGTGACAAAATTGCTGTTTTTTAGTAATTTACTGGTAGAAATGCATTTCAGCAAGCAGATTTTTTTTTACATAAATTGCTCAATATCAAGATAAGGATAGAACATTAATAGAATTAATTGTGTGTTTGTATCTAGGCAGTAAATGTTATTAAAAAAAAAAACAGACATTTTGTGTTGATCAATTTTATTGATCGACTTTTCCAAATTACAAAGAATCCTTCTCAGATGAGAAAATTCTGTTGGAAATTGTACGAAATTAATTCTGGAAGGAATATGATCCAAGCTTTTGACTTTAAAGTCTTTATTTTCACACTTCATCCAACAGTACTACAAAACTTACCATTTGTCTTTATCTACCCTGATGACAACAAAGTCGAAGGCTCTCTACAATAGCAGCTCAATTCTGAAGACACTTAATGTGTCAATGGCCATACAGCTACTGAGGTGTAGTACTTTCTTTTGAAACCTCACTACACTTTGTAATCACAACATTGTTGCCAAATAAAAATTCTTTATTTTGCCCCACCGTATATGAAAAAAATGTCACAAAGTGGAAAAGCTATAAACACGACATTTAAAGCTTTTCTAACTTTTCTAATCCGCAGAATTCTAGTTGAATCCATGGCATTCACTTACGCACAAATACCCTTGGGAAAGTATTAATCCACATCTTCTCTCCAGTTATGGGTTAAATAATAGGACAAATTAGGTTCTATAGCAACTTACTGCATATAATCTTCTGCCCAGTCATTCATGTCTTTTTCGAGACATGATCGTCTAAAGCGTGTATCACGTATGGCACTTAACTGACTGACTGAATATAATAGTTAGAAACATGATTATGGCTTCTACTGGGTATAAAGTGGGGGATCGGTTTTCTATTGTTATGAAGTAATAAACTGGTCCCCCTCTAATTACTACTTAATAAAATTATACATATCTTCTTCCTCTATCTATGAGTCAAATAACAGGACAGATTGGGTTCTATAGCACTGGATGGCAACCAGTCTACCACGGAAAGTAATGGCAATCTATTGTGGGATAATCTTCTGCCCAGTCAGTCATGTCTCTTTTGAGACATGATCGCCCAAAGCGTGTATCACGTATGGCACTTAACTGACTGAACCTGCAGAAACCAAATCTCCATGCATATATTTCTGCATAATACAATAACGATTACCCATGTCATCTGATCTGCATATTGGAGTCATTGTAACATAAAAGTCTCTCACCTGTATTACTATAGTTTCATTAAGACGTTTGCGTAGTTCTGCTTCAAGTCTGCTGGCAAACCCAGGAAGTAAAGTGACTCCCCCACTCAAATAAATGGATCTGGAATAGACAAAGATTTTATTTAAAACAGAATACAAATATATATATATATATATATATATATATATATATTCATATAGATAGGTGTGAGTTTGTAACACTGGGTTTCACGGCTTTTGCATCGTCAGACAAACTGATTAATTTTTTTTAAAAAATTGGTTATATTCGTGTATTTTTGTGGATGTGGGGGGAAAAAATCTGTCGTCACGACAGACGCAGACATACACATATATACATTTGTACACCCATCAATGCGCGCAAGGACACACACACACACACACACACGTATGCGCTCGGTCACTGAGGCTTGCATAAACATACACATGCGAATCGTGCGGGGGGGGGGGGGGTTCGGTATATATATATATATATATGTATATGTGTGCCGTTGCACATATACACACTCATTTGGTTGGCATATTCGAATGGTGTGTAGCGATGTCAACACGCGAATAGTTGTCGATTTCTCGTACATACATATGTACTTTTGATGGGTTCTGTGTGAAACTATGGTAGGTAAGAATTGCTATTATTTTATTTAAGGCTGTATTGTTATTTTTGTTTTAAAGTCGGTTATTGGCATGTTTTATTATTTTTTGTGGTTGCGTATATTTACATGGTGGCAATTCTAATTTGTAGTGCTTGTTGGTGTTTATTAATTATTAATTTTACTATGGCAGAGACGTGTGATTTTTTTTTTTTTTTTTTTTTATCCGTTTGGTATAAATTGTGATAATAGGTATTTATTTTCATGTCCTGCATTTGGAAATTAGTTCTGATCTCGTGTTTAGTAATTTCTTTTGTGGGGTATGAGATATAATTGCTACTTTCTCATGTAGACAAAGTAGGCATTTTTTTGTAATGTTGTTGTAAGCAGGTGCTTTTTTCAGTATTTCCCAGCTTATTGTTGGTGAAATATTTCTGTATGTAAACAATATAATATATAAAACAAATTACATATTTATATATATATATTGATATTTATAATTATATACATACACTTTTCACATATATATGTATATATATTTGGTTACTATCCAAATATAGGAAGTTCCAATTAAATTATGATGAAATTTTTCCTCATGAAAATTTTGACAAAAATTTTCAGAAACTGAAAGTGTTAAAGTGAAGCAGCATTTACCATCAATGTTTATGGGGAAAACATTTAAACAAGCCCATATTCATGATGGGGAAATCAAATCTGGGAATGGCCAAAAACTTATATAACAAATTTGCATGATATTTTGGATATAATTAATGGTACTGAAATGATTGCAAAAAGGTATGAATTTAATTTCGAAAAGGCATTTAGATTTCCAGCAGGTCTATAGGATATTGATTGACATTGTGGTATTATCCTGAAATAGGTTTGACCTCAATTTCTCACCAGACCGTTGGAAGCAGAGTTAACCTGAGATGGCCTGCCTCCACTCAGTATTAATATATAATCAATTGCTCTATTTATATTGTTACCTTAAGCACTGTTTTATTAACACCTGAATAATATTTATATACATATTTCCACTCATCAGAATGTTCATATTAAAATTTTACCATGAAATCTGACAATAAATAAATAAGAAAATGGCCTAACTTTACAGAAATTTATTCAGCATAATTCATTTTAAAATTTTAAAAACATATTTAAAATGATCAACAAGAAACTAAAATACTTATTCACAAAAAATATTTATTAAGTGAACTTTAAAAAAAGTAAGTTATTGCTTTCCTTTTGTGTGTACTAAACATGGTAAAAAATAAACAAAACAAAACATACAAAAAACTGACAGCAATCATGGGTGGGGGTAGAGAAACAGAGATAGAGATAGATATACCCAGATAGAAATAGAGTAGATAGATACACAAAAAAATAAAGGAACAAAAACGAGAAACATTTGAGAAAGGGGCATAGTTGTGATTTTCCCCATCCCTGAATTGATCCAAGTCAGTACAGAGACTGCTATAAATCCCTTGAACTTGTCAAATGCAATGCAATAAATTTTGTACAAAACCATGATGTTTGAGGTGAAGTGAACTCAGGCAATGTACATTTCAACAAGAAATAACAGTTTGATACAACACTACAACAAAACCAGGAAGTGTTCCTGACTCAGATCAAAGAAAATGAAATAGATTACTCCATTTAGTTTATCCTAATTTAGAAATTCATTTTTTTTTTTTTTAAGAAGTTCCTTGATCAGTGATTTTCACTCATGTTAGTCACTGGTCATATTCTGGAGCTGGTAGCTCACTGAGGGTCAATTAACATTAAACAAATTGTTGTGCATAGAAAAACGGTCGTTAACAACAGGTGGTCGCTGATGAAGAGGGTTGCATACGGCAGCTTCCACTATATTTAGTTAGTTATTTATCACTTCAAACCTTAATTTTTATTTTAGTAGTTACTCATATTTGAGTAAACGTTCAGTTTATTTATTAAACAGTATATTTATTTATTTTTACCTACTGGCCTGAATGTTCAAGGAATCTTAGTAAAGAAAATTTTACACTCAATGTTATTTTCCTTTAATATGTTTTCTGGAACATTCAAGCTGATGTAAATTAATAAATGACCAGAATGTCTACTCACTCATGAGTATCCACTAAAAATAACATTCAAAGTGATAAAAATCTGTTGGATTAATAAAAAAATTCTAAGTATATATATATATATATATATATATATATATATATATAGGTTGTATAAAAAATATTTTTACAATCTTTGGGGGTCACCAAAACATAGTAAAATGCCCATATAAACATATTTTTTTTATAATCATATCGCCCCAAGTAAAAGAAGCTGATGGAGTAGAATTTGCTTGTAAAAGGGTGGGGACCTAGTTGTTAATCTTGTGGCTTGAGTAAATTCATATATAGGAGACACCAGTGAGCTGAGTTCATCGGAGCTGAAGCCGTGAAAGTATTTGTAGAAGAGACACAGGGAAGCCACATTGCACCGGTGAGAAAGTGACTGTATCTGAGCTGCCAAGTCGGGGTCGATCACATTACAGATTCTCCATTGGATTTTGTCAATGACCCCTAGGTGGATAGCAGGAGCACCCGACCAGATATGGCAGCAGTATTCGATGCACGGGCTGATGGTAGATTTATATATGTGAAGGGTTGTTTCAGGCGGGAAAAACCTCCTGGCCCTGCACAGAGAACCGACCTTCTTAGCAGCGGATTTATCTATGGATTCTATATAGTCATTCCACTTGAGGTCTGTTGTGAGAGTTAACCCAAGGAGGTGCAGTGTTTTGCTTTCCAAAAGGCTTTCGTTATACCTCAACACAACTTATGTTCCGAATGTCCTCCACTTGCTTCTACTCAGCATCTCTGTATTAGTAATATCTGCTGAATAAACCAACTATTTTAGGTGCCCCCCCCCCCATCCCAAAGGACTGAGCTTGGGAGAACATGAAGGCCATGGAACTTGTCCTCCTCTACTTTTCCATCTTTAATGGAAGATATCAGACGGTGCATCATTAACAATGTGACTAAAATGTGCTGAATCCTATCATGTAATCACATGTGTCTCCGTATTAGCAGGGGTACATCCTCTAGCAGGTCTGGAAGTGTGTTTGAAATAAAGTCCCTGTAGACATCTCTTGTAAGATGTGCTGGGAGAATATGCACCTATCAGACGTCTACTACAATTTCAGCCTACACATTAATCATAAACTGATGCTGGTGTCTAGTATCTATTCTACAAGAGATATTCTGATCTACTTACAAATGTCAGTTGTGTAAATTTGTTATTCCATCTTTTCCAAATGTTACCTCATCCATAAATAAGACCAAAGGGGCAAACAGCAGATTGTCAGTTTTTGCTATAAACATCAGCAAAAGTTCTCCTGTGGTGAATGACCATATTTTTATATGGACTTTTGTCCTTGTTTTGCTGTGAGGAGTCCATCCCCAAAATTTATAAAAGTATTTTTATACACACAGACTCTCTCTCATATATATATATATATATATATATATATATATATATATAAGAAAAATTAAGGCAGACACGTTATTTCATGGTTAAATCGGAAGTACAGGCCTATTTTAGACAAACCATCATAAGCTTCCGTCTTTATTTTACAAAGGATTTTACACAAATGAGATTCACAAAGACCTAAAAAAAACAAATAAAAATAACGGTCACTCCCTTAGGTCTTTGTGAATCTCATTCGTGTAAAATCCTTTGTAAAATAAAGATGGAAGCTGATAATGGTTTGCCTGAAATAGGCCTGTACATCCGATTTACCATGAAATAATGTGACTGCCTTAATTTTTCTTATATTTGTTCTATATGTATTTATATACATATATATTTAGAGTGTATGTACAGGATACTCCTTTGGATTCTTCTATACCCACACTGCATGCTTATATATATATATATATATATATATATATATATATATATATATATATATTAAAAAAGGATTAATTTTTAATATATATATTTGCTCTGTAATATTTTATTACATGGAGCTCTCTTCCTGTATCATTTTTTAATATTAAAATAAATTTTTAATATTAATTAGGATCGGGTTTTTTGGAATTTACCTTCCTGCTTTTTTCCCTTGGATTGAAGTATCTGAATTAAAAATATATATATATATATATATATATATATATATTATATGAAGGGTTTGAGGTTTCACAAAAAAATTCAATGTTTTGTATTTTGTCAAATTTTTCAAATTGTAATGGGTCAAAAAGTTCTTAACACACCCTCATCAGCAGATGTTAGATTATAGATCAGAAATAGAGAATAAAAGTTAAATTTGAATAAATATATCTAAACAATACAGCTAACTTATTAATTAGGCTACAGGAACCACTAGCTGTAACCATTCAAACACCACCATTGAGCTTTCATTTTTTATTTTCCTTTGTCTATATAAATATTATTTAACTAAATTTAGTTTAGAATCATTATAATGAAGTAGTTAAAGGAATTAATTACCTGCACAGGTGTCGTCTGTTGTCCATAGGGCAAGCTTGAATAGCATTCATCACCAGGGATTGTATAGTTGGATAATCCATTCCCCATAAATCTGTATTAAATAATCCTTCAGGACTAACAAAGCGGCTAAGGCTATGACTGATTGAGCTGCAAGATAAATAAATGTAAACTCGTTTTTGAAATCATTACAGCTGCCATAATAGAACTGGCAAAAAGACAATAAGAATATAAATATATATACACAGTCATGACAATTGAATAGACACCAAGATAAATTTTATTTCTGATTTTTGTTTTTAATAACCAAGATAAATTAACATAAATTATTTGATTAAAATTGCAGATAACAACGCTGGAACATGCCACGAACCAAAGGAGCATCGGACCTATCCGAATTTCAGCGAGGGGCCAGCATGAAGTTGTTCTTAGTCAAAGAAAAATCTTTCAATATGCCTTTCTACTGTTAATAGAGTGATCGTACAATTCACCAGAGAGGTTGAGACAAAATGCGATCAATAAACTTCCATGGCAAAATCAGTCTCCGGATATTAACCCTATTGAACACCTTTGGGGCATATTAGCTTAAAAACTCTGCAAAAAGAAACAGGAAGCCATCTTCTAATCCCAAACTTTTAGGATTATTGCATGAACATGGCAAGAAATCCCTCAAGATGATATTCATGAATTCATCGCTAGTATGCCTAGAAGGGTCCTTGCATTAAAAAAAAGCAAAGGGGATGTCAACCAAGTATTAGTGATTAAATTTATAACCATTTATAATTACTTCATTTGTATAAATTACTTGTTTAATAAAATTAAATGGTTTCTGTGAGCGTCTATTTCCATTCTGTCATGTCTGTGTAGTTAGGGTTGTCAAATGGACACAGTGATGTGCAGAGGTCTGGTCATAGACAGAGCCATTTCCTTCATTGTATCCTCTTAAGACTGAAGTAGGGGGAGACTACTCTGGTCTCACTTATCAAAACACAGACCCACATTCACACCAGCTTGTGAGACTGTAGGTCGCTGGCACAACAAAGTTAACAAAAACAATTTTATCTTCCCAAAAATAAATTTTTATTTCACTCTTTGATTGTCTGCCTTTATGATATAGATGCCTAGGGACATTTGCAATCTAACCTAACCTACCTCCCCTTAGCAAACTACTTCACTGACATGATAACAGAAAAGGACAGCCATAAAGACGAACTTTGTTCTGTTTGGGGAATCATCATCATCATCATCAACAACATTTTGGGGAATCATCATCATCATCAACAACATTTTGGGGAATCATCATCATCATCAACAACATTTTGGGGAATCATCATCATCATCAACAACATTTTGGGGAATCATCATCATCAACAGTTCCATGACTGAGTGTGGTCATAGGGTCAGCTGAGCACCTGACCAATTCCCTCCACTTATCTGGCTTGAATGCCAAAGAAGCATTCATTCATGTGTAGCATGTTTTAGGCAAATAAACCTGGCAGAGCCCATCCCTCTTCAGGTCAGATCACAGCCAATGCCCTGCAACTTGAAGTCTTGCCTTGCTCAGGGATACACGGCCATTGATTTCAATGAGAGTACACCTTGACCTTGAATGCTGGAGAAGTATTCATTCATGAGTAGCATGTTTTAGGCAAATAAACCTGGCAGAGCCCATCCCTCTTCAGGTCAGATCACAGCCAATGCCCTGCAACTTGAAGTCTTGCCTTGCTCAGGGATACACGGCCATTGATTTCAATGAGAGTACACCTTGACCTTGAATGCTGGAGAAGTATTCATTCATGAGTAGCATGTTTTAGGCAAATAAACCTGGCAGAGCCCATCCCTCTTCAGGTCAGATCACAGCCAATGCCCTGCAACTTGAAGTCTTGCCTTGCTCAGGGATACACGGCCATTGATTTCAATGAGAGTACACCTTGACCTTGAATGCTGGAGAAGTATTCATTCATGAGTAGCATGTTTTAGGCAAATAAACCTGGCAGAGCCCATCCCTCTTCAGGTCAGATCACAGCCAATGCCCTGCAACTTGAAGTCTTGCCTTGCTCAGGGATACACGGCCATTGATTTCAATGAGAGTACACCTTGACCTTGAATGCTGGAGAAGTATTCATTCATGAGTAGCATGTTTTAGGCAAATAAACCTGGCAGAGCCCATCCCTCTTCAGGTCAGATCACAGCCAATGCCCTGCAACTTGAAGTCTTGCCTTGCTCAGGGATACACGGCCATTGATTTCAATGAGAGTACACCTTGACCTAGATGCGGATTTCAGCCTAAAAAATCCCTTCACCCAGCGTTGATTTGTCTCTACTGCATTGACTGTATATATTAACTATGCAGCCCAGTTCAGTGTGCTAGGTGGGAACTGGCTGTCAAAAACGTTCATCCATCCTGACTTGTGCATATATCTATGCAGCTCAGTTCACTCCATTATACTAGATGGGAATTAGTTTGACAAGAACAATTATCCATCCGGACATGTATATAACAGAATTCAGTTAAGTGCCATATGTGATACATGCTTGGGCGATCATGTCTCGAAAGAGACATGACTGATTGGGCAGAATATTATCCCGCAAAAGGTTGCCATTACTTTCTGTGGTAGACTGGTTGCCAGCCAAGGCTATAGAACCTAGTCTGTCCTTTTATTTAACCCATATTATCTAAATGTTGGAGAATTTTTGTCTTTATTTTCAACTGAAATTAAAGCCAAAATACGACGTTTAGAATGGCTCATGATTAAACATAATAGACATTCATTGTCTCTTATATTTAACAGTATATGTTTAGAAAATTATTTGGAAAGGGACGGATTAATACCTTTCCCAAGGGTATTTGCACATAAGTGAATGCAATGAATTCAACTGGAATTTGAATTTGGTTTTCTGATTTGTCATTCCGAGTTGATATCCACAACACCACATTGCACATCCTGTATATAGAATTATGTAGCTCAATTCACTTCATTGTGTTAGATGAGAATTGGTTGTCAATAACATTCATGTGCCCTGACCTGGAAATATAAATATGTAGCCCAGTTCACTCCATTTTGCTAGACACCCTGGGATAGAAACTGAAAAAATAAATGTCGAGATAACTGAACATTCCAGATAATTAAATATCTAAATCATCAAAAAAAGAATGAAGAACAGTAATTAGAATTGCCTTTTTTTTTTAATTTTGTATCATCAATTGAATTTGAGGTCAATTCAAACCATGAGTGTTTGCTTGAACATTGAAATAAAATTTAAATTGTTGAAACTGAAAAATAATTAAAATTCTGTCAACTTACGTGTAAATTTCGTCTGGAATGTTATATTTTTTCAGGTATAGAGTTTCTCGGAATTTTTCAGGACTTTTCTGGTACTGTTGGCAATCTTCATTAAAGTTTTTAGAAACAAAACATGTCTGAAATAAAAAGAAGAGATATTGTTTGAAATTCTCCAACTAGCCATTGTCAAGTTATTCAGAAGAGTATCCTCATTTTAATCATTTTTATTCTAACTCTTCAGCCTTCCTCATTATTTGAAATTAAAAAATGAGCCATCATTAAATTTTTTCAGGTGTGTATGATATTTTTCTGTCTTTTACACAAGTACAAATTTTGCAGAATTAGTTTTTCAAATAATCTTTCATGTTAACTGAAGTGATATATTTGTTAGATATTTAAAAAAATAAATTATTTACATTGTAGTGATTCAGAAATAAGAAACAGGAGTTGTGTCCCCTTTTATGCAAAGGAAAGTAGAATTTCCAAAATGCAACGTGTCTTCATAATCAATTTTTCTCACCAGAATCTATCTTTCATATTTATATATCTACCGTTTGTCTAGGCTTCAAATACTGTTTGCTACATTTAGTCTAGTGCTCCTGCTACATATTTAGAAATTTGATAAAATCCAAAGTAGAATATGCAATCCTATTGATCCTGACCTGGCATCCCAGTTCCAGTGACTTTCCCATTGCTGTTATGTAGATTTTCTGTGAATTTTATATAAATACATTCAGGGTAATTGTTCAGATGAACACTTCACTATGATGCCTAGACTTTATAAATTTAAGCACAGTACTAGATTGGCAGTAAGGTCCCATCGATTTATAGTTGAATTGGCTAGAAGTATGTGTAAGTTCTATGGTAATATTTTCTTTTTTCACACTTCTTGCCTGTAGAATTCTCTTCCAGCTTCTTGCTTTACAGCCATCTGTGATCTTTAAAAATTTAAATGCAATATCAGTCGTTATCTTTGGTCTTCTCGATTCCTCTTTTATTGTTCTTGCTCAATGATGTTTTTTTTTTCATATTCTTTCTGAATCAGTAACCCCCCATATGTCTTAGTGGCTTTATTACCTTGCCTGAAGTGAAACGATTAAAAAAATGCATAGATGGCATCATGTAAGGTAGCTATCTCCACTTTTCACTGAAAAAACAGCATTGTATGAAAAAAAAAACAAAGAAAAAAAAAGGTGGGGGCCCAAATTTGATAAAAATTGTTTTTCCATCAAAATGTTTATGCTATTATTAAGAGGAAAGGATTAAAGTATTTTTTAATTAATTTAAAAACTTTTTTAATCCTTTATAGCACAGTCAAAATTTTTATTAAAATTTTTTTTTTTTTCATCAGTGGGTGACCAAATTTTTACCAGAGTTTACGATGGATAATCTGATATTACAAAACTCATTTTTTTTCTTGTGAAATTCTTGAAAAAAATCAAATAATTGTCAGATTTTAATGAACCTTTCAGGACTTATTCACAAATAAATGAAATTATTTTGAAAATTATTATCTCTTAGAGAACCATGGTAAAAATATTTTTTTACATCTGTTACCCCCCCCCCCCCCCCCCAAAAAAAAAACATTTCCTGAAATTTCAAGAGATTAAATTCTGTTTTGAAAATTTGTTTTATTAGTCAAATGCAGAACTCTTTGGGTAATGTAAATCACCTGTTTTTTTTAACAGCCATTTTCCTGAAAATCTGCTCTGAACAGTGAAATAAATAATGCAGTAAAACCATGACATTATTTCATTAGATGTTTTTATATACATATATATATATATATTAGAAAAGCTATATATATATATATATTAGAAAAGCTATATATATATATATATATATATATATATATATATATATATATATATATATATATATATATATATATATATATATATATATATATATATATATATATATATATATATATATATATATATATATATATATATATATATAGAAAAGATATATATATATATATATTAGAAAAGCTATATATATATATATATATATATATATATATATATATATATATATATATATATTAGAAAAGCTATATATATATATATATATATATTAGAAAAGCTATATATATATATATATATATATATATTAAATAAGCTTTTATATATATATTTAGTGTATCGAGGCAGCAAATAATTTTCTAAACATATACTGTTAAATATAAGAGACAATGAATGTCTATTATGTTTAATCATGAGCCATTCTAAACGTCGTATTTTGGCTTTAATTTCAGTTGAAAATAAAGACAAAAATTCTCCAACATTTAGATAATTTTTTATTAATTTGGTTCGAAGCTTTCGGCTCACATGAGCCATCTTCAGAGAGGTTATTAAGACGGTAACACAATAACATTCATCATCACTGATGATTTTATTTTGTGTTGACATAAAACTCCGCTAGGCAATGGCAATAGTTACCAAAAATAACAAACGCAGATCGCAAATTTGCAATGCGGTTCTATGACATCACACCGTGTGATAGTGCGAAATGACAACAGAACCATGTATTCAAATGCAATATAATGTGTTATGACCGGATTTAAACGTGATTTTATTAAGTGTGGGTTGTTTGGATTTAATGTAGATGGCCTCCAATATCTGAAGGTTCTTTTTACTGTGTGTATGAGTGAGGATTATTGTATTGTTGACTAAAATATGTCTGATATGTGATGTCATTAGACAGCCGATTGCCTTTTACCCAGGATTGAAACCTGACCGAATTGGCGATTCTACCTCTGAGCTACAGGTGCTCGGTAGAAGGAGGCAAACTTTTTAGCATGTATATTATCATTATACAGACCCAATAGCTGAGAGTGTTCTAATTCATTGCTGAATAGCTACTGTTTTTCAATGTCTACCATATATATATATATATATATATATATTAAGGACATTATTGTCTGAAGAAAAGATTTTTTTAATGGATAATGAATTTTTACAAGAATTGTTTTCATTTTTTCTTTTTTAATTATAATAATTTATAAAGTATTAAAATCCTTCTAAAATTCTTCAATGTCTTGTGGTAGTTATGTTATTAAGTTATTAAGTGAAGAATATATTTACTAATTGAAAATTGAAAAGCTTAATATAAATCTTTGAGCCAAAAACTTTTCAAATAATTTTTGTGTGTGTGGAGGAAGGGTGAATTTTTTTTAAGTATCACATTTCATGCTTTCTTCCCCTTACAGGTAAAAAATTTAGACAATTATGTCAGTTCTGGTCAAACATACTTAGCTTATTCCCACATCCAGCTGTCATCAATCACTTAACATGACAGAAATATATGGCTTCCATGATTAAGAAATACTTTTATTCTAAATTTCATTCTATAAATGTGTTATACTTGTTTCAAATCGGATTAATTTAAGTTTAAATTTGCTAATTTTCCAAAAATAATGTTTCACTGACGTATATTTTATTTTTGCATAATTTAAAAAAAAAACATCAACTTTTGCTTACAAACTTGTCAATCTGCCAAAATGGATGAAAAAATGATAACTTTTGATAACTTTAAAAAGTTGAGATTCCAATCAATATTTAAACTTATTTATAAATGGAACTTTGTCTCTGTGTGTGTGTTCATTACCTATAGACTCCTAAACGGCTGAACCAATTTTCTTGAAAATTAATACAGTTGTACTATAAGCGTCTGTGAGTGTTCTTAGCTAGGTTTTGTGTGATGGTACCCCCAATAAATATCGAAAATCGATAATTGAAAAAATCGGGTTATAGAAAGAGTGGTCCAATTTTAATCAAATTTGATACACTCATAGACATAGACATAAGAAATGATATTCAGAAGTTTCAAGGTTGCAGTTCTTACAATAGTGCAGAAAATCGATAATATATATATATAAAAGGCAAAATGTTTGTGTGTGTGTCTGTTTATATATCCTTTATAAAAATCCACAATTTTTATCCAATTCTCACCAAACTTCACACAAATATTTTTTAGGCTGAGTCTGAGTTCCAGGACCATGGATTAGTTTTAAAGCTTTCATTACACCTGAGCAACACCGAGCTATACTGCTAGTAATTTCTATGTGAAATACACCAGAGTATTTCGCTTACTAGAAATAATAAATTTAATCCTTTAGCTTTCAATTAAAACTAAAATGAAAGCTTTATAAAAGCTTTTTTGTTTATAAAAATGAATTTTAAAACTTAGGTATCGTGAATTTTTGGAAGTATCTAGTTTGAAATAATTTCTATACACTAGAGTATTTTGCTTAGCGGAAATAGTAAATTTAATCATTTATCTTTGAATTAAAACTAAAATGAAAACTTTAAGAAACATTTTTCATTTATAAAAATGAACTTTAAAACTTAGGTATCGTGAATCTAGGAATTGCCTAGATTGAAATAATTTCTATAAACCACAGTATTTTGCTTGGTGGAAATAATAAATTTAATTCTTTAACTTTCAATTAAAACTAAAACGAAAGCTTTAAGAAAGCTTTTTTATTTTTAAAAATTCACGTTAAAACTTAGGTATCAAAAATGAGTGGATAAGCCCAATATAAAGATTCCAACTGTCAATGTGTTAAATCTAATTTTATTTACCAAAATAAAATAGGAGTAATTTTAAAAAGAAATTTTTAATAGTAAGTGTCAATTTCATTGGAAAGCATGGCCGTATCTGACTACCGGGCACGAGTCCGGGCCGATCTGTGCAATCATAGTGAAAATCCAGGTAAGGAAAAATATCTTCGTCAGAAATCAAACTAAACAATTCACAAAGAAAGAAAGAAAGAAAGAAAAACGAAGAAATATCTGAATGAATGCAGTAAAAATCTGTTTGTTTATTTATTAATTTTGGGAGAAAAGACTGGTTCGAACCCGATTTCCTGCTTTCGTTCACGTTCTGTGCCTAATTTCCATTGGAATAGCCAAAAAAATCCGAAAAAATCAGTTTCTGGAAATGGATGATGTCATCACATTGTCAACTAATAAATCCGGGCAATTTTCTCTGTGCCCGGTGTTTTTTAGCATCAGCTACGGCCCTGTTGGAAAGCCTATACTGTTTTCCATCAATTATAACATTTTCATTTTTTTAAATCTATTTTTACTTTCTTCTTTTAAATTTAAATTTTCCATCATTTATTCCTGTCTCAATAAGAAATCTGTCAAGGCTGACAAAGAAAACCTGGTTGCTGCTTGGAAAAAAGGACATACAATCTGTAACTGAATGGGTTAGGAAATGACTCATAAATTTGAATTCCTCCAAAATGAAGCTGCCCTTCTTTAACCCCCATAGAGAATCATTCCTGCTTCTCCTTAAGTAAAACACGTTCTTTTTCAACTAGAAATGGCTTGTAAATTTTAATGCCTCCAAAACAAAGCTGCCTTCCTTTAACCCCCATAGAGAATCATTCCTGCTTCTCCATAAGTAAAACACGTTCTTTTTCAACTAGAAATGGCTTGTAAATTTTAATGCCTCCAAAACGAAGCTGCCCTCCTTTAACCCCCATAGAGAATCATTCCTGCTTCTCCTTAAGTAAAACATGTTCTTTTTCAACTAGAAATGGCTTGTAAATTTTAATACCTCCAAAACGAAGCTGCCCTCCTTTAACCCCCATAGAGAATCATTCCTGCTTCTCCTTAAGTAAAACACGTTCTTTTTCAACTAGAAATGGCTTGTAAATTTTAATGCCTCCAAAACAAAGCTGCCCTCCTTTAACCCCCATAGAGAATCATTCCTGCTTCTCCTTAAGTAAAACATGTTCTTTTTCAACTAGAAATGGCTTGTAAATTTTAGCTCTCCAAAACGAAGCTGCTCTTCTTTAACCTCCATAGAGAAACTTTTTTGCCTACCATCAGAATGGATGACGCTTCTCTCCTAAAGAGCAACACACTTCACCTACTTAGCCTTACTTTCCCAGATGACTTCAATTGGAAAGATTACTTTGAGTCCATAGCTGCATTTACTGCTAAAAAAATTGGGTCATTGCGTTAGACCAGGTGGTTTTTCTCATCAGAATCTATTTTGCACATTTATAAATCTATCATTTGTCCGTGCATTGAATACTGTTGAAATATCCAGTCAGGTGCTCTTGCTATTCATCTCGAGGTTCTCGTCAGAATCCATCTTGCACATTTATAGATCTACCATTCGTTCATGCATTGAATACTGTTGCCATATCCGGTTGGGTGCTCCTGATATTCATCTTGAGGTTCTCGACAAAATCCAAAAGGCGATCTGCAATATAATCGATCCTGACTTAGCAGCTCACCTTCAGTCACTTTCTCACCTATGTGATGTGGCTTCCCGCTGTCTTTTCTACAAGTATTTTCATGGCAACTGCAATTACAAGCTTTTTTCCCCTGATCCTCCGACCAAATGTGTGCTACTAGATTGGCATCAAGGTCTCACCCTTTTATTGACAAAATAGTTAAAAGTAACCACCTCTTCTATTCTAACAGTTTCTTTTCTTGCAATTCCTGTTTGTAGAACTCCCTTTCATTTGCCTACTTCCCTGATAGCTACAATCTCCAAAAGTTTAAATGCAATGTCACTTACCATCTTCTATCCACTTGATTCCCATCCATTTCTTATTGTTTCTTTGACATACCCTGCACCTTGTTTTTTTTTAATCACGGTAACCCTATAAAGATCAATGAGTACTAGCGGAACCTGTGGAATTTCCACGGAAGGATAATTATGATTTCCTGGAAAAATTTTACTTTGTCATACTAAAAATGATAGTAACGTGTTCAAACAAAAAGGTATTGGATAATAAAATAACGATAACACAAAGTGTAATTTTATTAAAATATCTATAAAAGTAAAGTCCATAGAAGCTACTTTACTGTAATCTTATATTATATTAAGCGGCGTATGCACAGACCATAAACAACATACTGTACGCTATTTTATGAGAGATTTTGAAAGAGAAAATGTTTTTTTAGTACTGAAAAATCATGGCTCCTGTGTCCATTGTAAACAGAAAAGACCAACTGAGTAATGGCCAAGGGTGTAGAGGCGATAAATTTTGTTATTAGGTTGCGGGATATGACAATAAACCTACCTATTTTTACTATATTGTACAGTACACACACACACACACACAATTACTGCTACAACTACCAGCTTAAGCTGCTACTGCTACGGTAATGCTATAGGCTCTCTCCTCCTACTCTCTCACTCTTTAATACTCTTTCATTTGGCAAAGGTGAGAGAAAGGCTGAGGAGAAATAGAGGGGAAGGAAAAGCTTGTGTAGAGAGTAAGTGGCGTAATGGACGGAGGAACTAAGTAACTAAGGAAGGAACAAGCAGAATTATTATATGGGGTCCCAATCCTCATAAATACATTGGAAGATATTGTAAGAGGGATTATATTGCTGTCTAGCAGTTCACCACATGCAGTGCTTTTCTACTTCAAGAAACTGGTAAGTATTGTATCTTGTTGATGGCATAAAGATTACTATTTCATTTTCCAACATCTCTTTTGGTTATTTTTATTCAGTAATCTTTTTAGGTTACAACAATATCTACACTGATATGTCTGTTATCGTTTCAATATATTTGTATTTTGTTGATGGCATAAAGATTACTATTTCATTTTCCAACCTCCGTTTTGGTTATTTCTCATTCAGTAAACTTTTTAGGTTACAACAATATCTATACTGATATGTCTGTTATCGTTTCAATATATTTGTATTTTGTTGATGGCATAAAGATTACTATTTCATTTTCCAACCTCTATCCCTTGTTCCCTGTTTAGGATGTGGTTTCCGGCTTTCTCTTTTCCATTCTTTTTACCCTTAGGTAGCCCCCTGCGCATCAGTGGCGTTATTGCCTTGCTTGGGGTGACATGATTTAAAAAAAAAAAAAAGAAAAAATTTTGGTTATTTCTCATTCAGTAACCTTTTTAGGTTACAACAATATCTATACTGATATGTCTATTTCTCATTCAGTAACATGTTTTAGGTCATAACAAAGCCCCTGTGCACCAGTGGAATTTCTGGCTTAATTAGGGTGAAATGATTATAAAAAATAATCTCAAAAGTTGATTGACACTAAAGATATTGTTTTTAATAAATTGTCAATCTCTGGTAGGTTTAACCGAGCACGCTAGAGAAATGCTGGTTCCACTCACCTGTTCTTGGACTAATCTTACAAGCAATTGCTCTAAAGGAGAATACAGTGGGTAATTTTCTGAAGTCAAACCCGATCGTAATGACTGCCGAATTTTGGGGGCACCAAAGGACTGTACAGTGTGTCCACCATCAATCACAAAACCTGAAAAAATATGGAAGTACATTAGTATGTAAAAGAGATCTTTCGAATCATTTAAATGCTCAGAATTTCTCAATCTAATATTGAAGAGATGACCTTCTTCCCAGAAGAGGCAATCGCTATTTAAGCAGATGTTGGTAAAATAATAAATAAAAAATGAATTATAAGCCTGATCAAATATAATATTTTAATAGTACTCGAAATATTACCAAACCAAATATGAAAACAAAATAATAGTCAAGTGAAGACATTTTATATAGGAAAGAATAAATCTAAGTAAGAGCCAACAGACCTACCTAGGTTTCAGGGTAAGATGGAGCCATCTTACCCTGACGAGCCGTAGGGTGGAACCTAGGTAGGTTTGTTGGTTCTTACTTAGATTTATTCTTTCTTTGTTGCTCTACTTTCATATTGAGCGCTTTAGTGTTAGGGTTTTCATCTTGAGGTTTTTTTTCCCTACGAGTTTTTGACGTATGCTCATGTACTTCGTTTGTTTCTTTTTTTTACATCCCCTTCTTTCCCCTCCGAGTTCGTTCTTGGTGAATTTTCCAAGACGAATTAAAATATAGTATAACAATTACTAGCATTAGCATTATTATTTTTGTTACTATTATTATTGTTATTATATATATATATATATATATATATATATATATATATATATATATCTGTTAGGGCGCCGCTCCTATTTGACTACAAATGGACTGTTCCCATTGCTATATATAGCAATGGTGGATTCTCTACAGGGGGGTCGTAGAGAGTCACTTGAGAGTCTCTAATGTGTTACTGAAAAGTCAGTGTGAGTCAGTGAAGAGTTAGTCACACTTCCGGTGGCGTACCGGAAGTAATCCCGTATACACACGTCTTATGACGGATTGGACTCTTGTACCTTTTCTATTGTAAATATTACTAATCACTTCTGTACATACTAACCGTCTTTCCGCGGAATACAACTTATATTCTGATTCTGTTGTTGAGTTATTCATTTATACTTGGCGACATAACAATATCAGAGTCTGTTCCTGTTGATTTATCTGTCATCGTCTGTTAATATCTACCTCTATATCTAGTTACACACATCTAAAAAAAGATGTAGTTGAAAATAAAACAATCTGTTAACAATTCTGAGTTCTTCCTTGAATTCAACATATTTATTGTATTGAGCACTGTTTATAAAAAAATAAATGCCAGGGGACTCAGAACCATAAAACTTTGGATCCTCTTAAGCTGGATTTATATATATATATATATATATATATATATATATATATATATATAAAGAATAAATCTAAGTAAAAGCCAACAAACCTACCTAGATGGCACCTTACCTTGACAAGCCGTAGGGTGAAACCTAGGTAGGTCTGTTGGCTCTTACTTACATTTATTCTTTCTTTGTTACTCTACTATCGTATTGAGCGCTTTAGTGTTAGGGTTTTCGTCTCGGGGTTTCTTACTTTTCTACGAGTATTTGACGTTTGCTCATGTACTTCGTTTGTTTCTTTTTTTACTTCCCCTTCTTTCCCCCACGAGTTTGTTCTCAGTGGGTTTTTCGAGATGAACTAAAATATAGTATAACAATTATTAGTATTAGCGTTATTATTTTTATTACTATTACTATTGTTATTATTAAAAAAAAAAATATATATATGTGTGTGTGTGCGTATATATATGTTCCATGCACCTCTGGCTTAGGGAGTAGTGACTCTGAATGACACCAAATCGGTCAAGTTTTGATCCCGACCAGAAGCAAGTGGATTTTTCTAGTCACACTGATGAGCTGTGATACAGCAAAACAGGCTTGTATGTGGATGATTAATATATATATATATATATATATATATATATATATATATATATATATACACACACCAAATAGTTTCTAGGCGGTTACATGATTCAGGTTTGCAAGCTCAAGTACCAGCAAAGAAACCTTTAATTTTCAAAAAAAATCAGAAGGCTTGCCTCGGTTTCACACATGAACATGTCGTTTGAACAGACGATAAGTGGTCACAGTTCACTTCAGCAACAAATCTAAGTATAACGTAATTGGTTCTGATGAGAAGACACATGTCCAACGAATAACTGGCGAAAGACTGTCTGTTGCATGTGTGAAGAAAACAGTTAAATTCGGAGGAGGGAGTGTGATGGTGTGGGGAAGAATGTCAGCTGTTGGCTGTGGCCCACTATGCAAATAGCCCTGACAAATGAAAATATCATGATGGTGTTCTCATGAAATTTGAAGTTGGCATAAATCTGCTTAGTTAAAATGACAAACTCTTTGTACTTAAATCTCTATATATATATTATTATTGAAAATCGCCTGAAGACACCACTCATAGTAGAAACCTAGGTCGAGTAATATCTCACTTACAAATGTAAAATATTCAAAAGTTCTACAATATATAATCTTATTTTGACCAGAAACTAAGTAATTAAACAATCAATATATATATATATATATATATATATATATATATATCAGCATGCAATGTAGGTATAGAAGAATCCAAAGGAGTATCCTGTACATAAAGTGGTAGGATAACTCTCTAGGAGAGCTCTAAATATATATGTATATAAATACATATAGAGCAAATATAAGAAAAAATTTAGGCAGACATGTTATTTCATGGTAAATTGGAAGTTTAGGCCTTTTTCAGGTGAACTGTCATCAGCTTCTGACTTTATTGTACAGAAGATTTACCATAAAATAACGTGTCTGCCTTAATTTTTTCTTATTATATATACTTTATCATTTTTAAGCCTTAAAATCAATTATTGAAAATGAAATACAATTTTCATAACTCAAGAAAAGACTAAGAACTCTCAAAAATTAAAAATGTCAAAAAAAAAAAAATAATGGAAATCAAACTAAAATAGAAAAAAGTGAAGGAGTTAGTGTAAAAAGAAGAAAAACGAAAAGAAAAGGGCAAATAATCACGACAACCTACACGTACATACATCCTGCAGATGGGTTGCATGTGTGCGAATGCACATTTATGCAGATGGGCACACGTGCACATATATGCACAAATATATACACTCATAGACAAAGACATAAGAAACGATATTCAGAACTTTGAAGGTTGCAGTTCTTACAATAGTGCAGAAAATCGATAATATATATATATAAAAGGCAAGATGTTTGTGTGTGTGTCTGTTTATCTGCCTGTATGTCTGTATTTTCTTCAGCCCTTTTATTTTAGTTTTTGCTTTGGGTTTGTCTCTAAGTAGGTATAATTGTAGTTCTTAGTCTCGACCCAGACCAACAATGTCAGGCCTGCAAAACACATCAGTGCCCGATCAAATACTGCTACTGGCCAGATGGCTATGAAGTACCGATAGCAAATCCAGGAACCAACTATATAGAGATTCCAACTTCATTCTAGAATCAGCCAACGAAAACAGCATAGCAATGGTAGTGCTTAGCCCTTCAGGTTCGGTTACTCCAAACAACTCACCCGACAACGGTACACTCATAATTGAAGACACGCCACCTAACAAAATCACCTTACCAAATCCAACTCAGTCAGTCAGTTAAGTGCCATATGTGATACACACTTGTGCGATCATGTCTTGATAGAGACATGACTGACTGGGCAGAAGATTATCCTGCAGTAGGTTGCCATTGCTTTCTGCGGTAGACTGGTTGCCAACCAAGGCTATAGAACCCAATCTGTCTTGCTATTTAACCCATAACTGGAAGGAAGAGACGGATTAATACCTTTCTCAAGGGTATTTGCGCGTAAGTGAATACAATGGATTCAACTGGAATTCGAACTTGGCTCCCCGGTTTCTTGTTCCGATCCAATATCCACTGCACCACAACACACATCCTCTTATCCGGCTACACCAGATAAAAAAAAAAAAGAACTTGTCTCAAATGAATATACACACATTAGGAACCAAGAGATAAATTTATTTAAGTAGCGCCTCTTTTATTTTCTCTGAAGCATCTTGGTAAAGATAGTAGAATGGTCTCTTGTTTTACAACAGTTTGAAATTTAAAGTTATTTTTTCTCTTAGACTAGGAGTTCCAAATATGTGGCCCACAGACTGTCTGTGAACCATTTTTGGAGCCAATATTCTACACAAATTTGAATAAAATTGTCCGTCATCCTTTCTGGCAACAGTATTGAGCTTAGCCTACCCACCAAGTGTAAATAGCAAGTAAGTCAGTTTTTAATGTCAAAAGGGTCGGTTCCTTGCCAGAAAAGAGAAGAAAACTCAACATCCACCACCACATATTCTTCATCAGCTCCCTGATGAGAGAGTATAAATCTAGTTTTTGACAATGTTAAGGTCATTTTTATTAATTTTATGCGAATAAATAAAGTTGACAATTCATATTAGGGAAAAACTGACTCCAGTTCAAAATTTTTTGTCCCCCCCCCCCCCAAATTTATGAATGCAATAGAAACTAATTTTAATGTGAGAAATGGACTTTCACCTGTGGGCCTCCTCTGGTGTTGATTCCATCCTTATTGGTAATACACTGCCACCTCTGGTGCTTTACCTACTTTGGGCCTGTTGCACTGCTTCCTCAGCATGAAATGGCTCTTTTGTGTCCTCAAGTTGGAAACACCTATCATAGAATGACCTCCACCCAGAGCTAGAAAGCCCAGTCTATTTTGTTACTTAACCCATAGCTTGGTTGATTTGTTTTTTTTTTTTACAGTTTCTTTCAAGTTTATTTAATGCCAGAAAATATTTTTAGATTGTAAGAATCTCTTTTTTTTCTTTTTTTTTTTTAGATAATAATACTACGGTGATACCAATTTTACTAATTGACCCATAGCCAAAGGAAAGAAGAAGTGGATTCATATCTTTCCAAAGGGTATTTGAGTGTAAGTGAAATTAACAAACCCAACAGGAATTGAAACTTGCCCATTCCAAGTCATTAATCATTACACCACTCACACATCCACTCTTACAGAATCTTGTATTCCCAAGCTGTCACCCATTTAGATAATGGCCAGGCTTGACGTTGCTTAACTTTGGTGATCATACAAGAACTGATGCTTCAATAGGGTGTGACTAAAGCTGGAGGAAGAAGAAGTTAGTTTGCGGAGAGCGTCAGTGCAAAACTGAATGCAACATATTAGACCAGAACTTGTACTCTTCTACCTGATTAAATTTTCCTTGAAAAAATCTCTTACACTGCTGCACATAACTTACCTTCATAGATTGGCAGAATTTCAAGCCTCTCGCCAATGTCAACAATAATTCCAGACTGAGTATTATATGAGTATAAAGCCAAAAGGGCTTGTGGGGCCATGCATACTCCACAGACTTTGAATTGATTGATCAAAATGTTCATTAAGATGGATTTTTCTTCGTCTCTGATGTTCAGGGGTAAAATTAACATCACCTAAGAAAAAATGAAAATGTTAATTTATGTCAATGTTTTAAGCTGATATAAGAACTTTACAATGATTTTTTTTTTTAATACAATATTACAAAAACAGAAAATGTTTAAAATGTGTAAAAGGGACCTAACTCGATTACAAAGTTATTTCCCTTGTTTCATTTCGGTCAGCTTTTTAAGTAGTGAATATCATTTTTTTCCGAAAACTGGCTTCACCGAAACCTTTAATTAAATCAAATATTCGCTTAGTCGAATGGTTCCCTTCAATGAAAAATTCAAAGCTAGAAATGTCGTGATAGAGAAGAGTAGGCAAGAAGTTGACTACTGATCACGTGTTGTAGGACAATATACAAGGAAAATTAAATGAAGATAACTTTCATACTTTATTCAGTCAGTCAGTCAGTGCCATACGTGATACATAATGTCTGCCTTAATTTTTCTTATATATATATATATATATATTCTAATTTGGAAGATCAGCCAATTACACTGTGGTGGACATCGTGTCGAAAATCAATTGTAGGGAAACGTGTAAACTTAACTTCGCCCACATTTTGTAAATTAAATTTTGAAGACAGTTGACGAAACAAACGACCTATTATAATATTAGAATAATAGCAAGTTAATATTGCATTCAATAAAGATGCACAGATAATGAAGAATAAATCAGTGGTTGGCAATGTAAGGTGAGATTAATATTGGTGAATTGCAAAGTTCAAGTTAAAAATTGTTGAAAGTAAAATAAGGAGTTGTCGCATTAGACTGTAATGATTTCAATTAAAAGAAAATTGTTTTAAAAATATTATTTATTGTTCAGTGATCCAGGTTTGTTTGAATTATTTTGTAGAGTGAATGTATTAGATGATTAAGAGTTTGTACGAAAATATTCTCTGTTAAGAAAAGGTCTGTAGTTTAACTTGACAGTCTCAGTAAGTGAATTAGCCTGGGCGAAGCTTAGACTGTCACTCATGGATACTTGTTCAGTGTCGAACGAAATGGGCAATAATAGTTGTTTGTTACAAGGCAGAAATGATCTGCCATGTGCTTCCGAGCCAATGATATTTATCTACCACCCCACCGAGGCAGAATGTGGCACAAGGCCTTTTTAATGTGGGGTGTCAGGGCAAAATTGTCTAATATTGCCCAGAAGAGACTCTACGCTTCGGAGGAGCCTCAACTGGGTTACTCTGCCCGAAGGAAGAGAGTCAGACAAGTGCTGGCGCTTCAGGGCCAACTGATTTGAGGAGACTCAAGGCAGGGTTTAAAACTTAAACTTTAAGTACTGTTCAGGGGTGGATCAACGGAGTTGAAAATTGTGTCTCATGATGCAATAATTTTGTGGTGAAAATCAAATCAAATTACAAGTTTGTAGGAAAATAAAGAGTTTTGTTTAACGGCATATCAACCTCTGTGGGTTATTTAATGGCAAAAAAGTGGGGGGTTAAGGTGTTTTTTATGTTCAGTTATTGTGAGAAGGTTGATTTTGTCAGATTTTGATGAAAGTTGTTTTTATTCTTTTTTATTTTAGGAAACTGAAAATGTCTTCTAGTATCGTATTCAAAATTTTTTTGCTGAAAATAATAATTTTTTTTCTTCAAAAATGTGTTATGATAATAATTTTTTTTCAAAAGTGTATTGCTGGTAATATTTTTTCTTCAAAAATGTATATTTTTCTATAAAAGTCTATTTTATGTATATATTTTTATAAAAGTGTATTTTTATACTTTCATAGTGTTTTGACCCCAGTTTAGGGGTTAACTATTTGCCCATAGCTGGGACCCTAACAGGTGCTACCACTCCGAGTCAGGGTGGACCTGGGAACAATAGCAATTAAGAAGTGGTTCTATGCTCCTCACAACCTCCCAATCATGCCCAGGACCCACAAAATTTGTTTAGTGAAAATCAAGCAATAAGTAAATTGTCGCTAGACTGCAATTTGAAAATTGTTTTGTACTAAGCAAGTAGTATTTGTGAGAGGTATCGTCAGGCATTTTACACATTTAACACCTAAGGATGTGTAAAGGTAGCATAACTGGCTGTTCTTTCGAATTAGAATATATATATATATATATGCATTTAAAACAACATTCCAGGCTATATACACAATTCCACGAAATTCATATCGAAAACACAACCATACTTCAACATGAAAACACTAAACAAAAACTAAAAATTCTCGAAGCAATATACATAAAACAATTGAAACCTAACCTGAACAAAATTAACTACAAAATCTCCGAAAACATTCTTAAATGCCTATAATAGATAACAGAAGCGATTGGTTATCCCAATGGCTTTCCATACTTAATAATTCTCACCCCACTCTCGTGTGGTCATGTTCAACATCACAAACTGTAGTGCAATTTTCGCTTCCGGCACGCACTTGTTCACAATTGCTTTTAAAATCTTCCATGCAAACAAAATAGATGACCACTACTATCGTTTGTCCACGAACTGTTTAATACGCTCAACATAATTGTCATCTTTGATAATGGCTGATGTAAGCCGAAAGCTCAGAAAGGATTAAATAAAAAACATGTATCAATATTGTGATTTTCTTTCTTCTTTCAACGATAAAGCTATTAAGCTTCTCAGACAATATGAAAAGAATTTATATAAAATAAATCGACAAAACTTGTCTATATTATTTAATGAAATATGCATCAATATATAAGCATGCGGTGTAGATATAGAAGAATCCAAAGGAGTATCCTGTACATACAGTGGTAGGATAACTATCTAAGAGAGCTCTATATATATGTATATAAATACATATAGAGCAAATATTATATATATATATATATATTTACACATGAGTAAATTAAACTAGTGAGCCAACAAACCTACCAAGGTTTCACCTAAACAGATCTTCAGGGAAGGTTGGCTTCCCTGAAGATCCGTTTAGGTGAAACATTTGTAGGTTTGTTGGCTCACTAGTTTAATTTACTTAATCTGCACTGCTTACGTATTGAGTGCCTTTTTGTTATTAATTACTCGTCATGGATATTTTCTTTGGGCTACGTACTGGCTTGGTCCAAATCGCTTTGGCTGATGTTCATGTGCTTAGCTCTTTCTTTTTTTACAACCATTTTTTCCTTCTGGGTATATATGTGGAGGGTTTTTCGAAACGAGTATAGTGATAAGTTTGCATTTATATATAAATATATATACTTCCGACTTACCATGAAATAACTTGTCTGCCTTAATTTTTTCTTATATATATATATATATATATATATATATATATACACGTGTTTCTGAATTGGTTCAGTGTAGTTTCAGATCAAAGTTGTGGGTTGGGGTGTAGGTAATGAAAATAAAAGAAATGGAAACTTACATAATATTGTTCAGTAGAAATTTTTAAATCTTTGAAAATTGCAGTGAAAACAGACGGCAGTGTGTCAAAATCAACTTTGAACTGAAAGAGAAAAAAACAAATGCTATAATAGTGAAGTTCCACTAAATTAAGAAAAAATTTAAATAATTTTTGAGTTAAAAAAATAGTTGCTTCTTTAACCTTGTCTTTTAAAGAGAATAATTCCTGGGTCAAGTCAATGGAACTAAGTGATGCCTATATCCATTGAAGAAGGTTGGAGCATACAGCAGCTGAAATGTCATAAACCTGGCAATAAAGATGAGGACAACAGTCTGAACAATGTAAATACTACCTCATCTCAGAAGTACAAAGTGCATAACGGCCGAAACGTCGTAATCATGGCAATAAATATGAGGACAACAGTCTGAACAATGTAAATATTACCTCATCTCAGAAGTATAATAGACAAAGTGCATAACGGCCGAAACGTCGTAATCATGGCAATAAAGATGAGGACAACAGTCCGAACAATATAAATACTACCTCATCTCAGAAATATAATAGACAAAGGGTACAAAGGCCGAAACATCGTAATCATGGCAATAAAGATGAGGACAACAGTCCGAACAATGTAAATAATGTAAATACTACCTCATCTCAGAAGTATAATAGACAAAGCGTACAACGGACAAAACGTCAAAAACACGTAATAAAGATGAGGACAACAATTCAAACAATGTAAATAATGTAAATAGTACCTCATCTCAGAAGTATAGACAAATACCGAAGGAAGATTTAACTTTTTTTAATGTTTTTCCAACATTATAACATTTTTCCTTTTTGTTGGAGATTAGACATAAAAATTGTCCGTTATCTTTATTGTATAAGACTGTGTTTCTTGTCACTAATCAATTAACTAAAATTCATAGTGCATGCAACTCAAAGAGCAAATAATGACATCAAGATGTTAACATTCCACACTACTTCAAATAAAAGGTTAAGAAAGAAAGGATCCTTCGTCAGTACTGGAAAGAGACATAGCAGCTATTTTCCTGAAAATGTTTTAAGAGAAAGATTTTATCATTTTCAACTAAATGTCGTATTGGCTGCTTGATCAATGAAGGACACATGTTTCTTTGTGGGGAAATGGTTAGTATTACCATAGCCATTTTTGACTATTGTTTGTTTCACGTTGTTGAGGTCTTTAGGAACAGTGCGTGAAAGGATTAGCCCACATGTGCTCTCATTAAGAATTCTGGTTTTGTCACTAATTATTATCTCAGAGAAAGATTTTATAAATTTCAACCAGCAACAGAACTGGCTGAATGAATACCAAATGTTTCCTTGTAGGGAAAAGGACAATAAAATAGGCCACTTGTCAGTCCCAGTCTGTCTTATCTCAAAGTCAAAACATTACGTTTGCTTGTCTGAACTTCCTTCAGTGTGTCAACCCCAATTTTCAGTTCGTGAATGTTTTGCCTTATTATTGTTGCTTTGCCTTGCCTTATTACTGTTTCTTTTTTTACTACTATTACTTTGCCTCACTACTGTTGCTTTGCCTTACTCTGCTGCTTTGCCTTGCCTTATTACTGTTGCTTTTCCTCATTTCTGTTACTTTACCTCACTACTGTTGCTTTGCCTTGCCTTATTACTGTTGCATTGTCTGGCCTTATTATTGTTGCTTTGCCTTACTAGTGTTACTTTACCTAACGACTGTTGCTTTGTCTTGCCTTATTACTGTTGCTTTGTCTTGCCTTAATATTGTTGCTTTGCCTTACTAGTGTTACTTTACCTAACGACTGTTGCTTTGTCTTGCCTTATTACTGTTGCTTTGTCTTGCCTTAATATTGTTGCTTTGCCTTACTAGTGTTACTTTACCTCACTACTGTTGCTTTGTCTTGCCTTATTACTGTTGCTTTGTCTTGCCTTAATATTGTTGCTTTGCCTTACTAGTGTTACTTTACCTAACGACTGTTGCTTTGTCTTGCCTTATTACTGTTGCTTTGTCTTGCCTTAATATTGTTGCTTTGCCTTACTAGTGTTACTTTACCTAACGACTGTTGCTTTGTCTTGCCTTATTACTGTTGCTTTGTCTTGCCTTAATATTGTTGCTTTGCCTTACTAGTGTTACTTTACTTAACGACTGTTGCTTTGTCTTGCCTTATTACTGTTGCTTTGTCTTGCCTTAATATTGTTGCTTTGCCTTACTAGTGTTACTTTACCTAACGACTGTTGCTTTGTCTTGCCTTATTACTGTTGCTTTGTCTTGCCTTAATATTGTTGCTTTGCCTTACTAGTGTTACTTTACTTAACGACTGTTGCTTTGTCTTGCCTTATTACTGTTGCTTTGTCTTGCCTTATTATTGTTGCTTTGCCTTACTAGTGTTACTTTACCTAACGACTGTTGCTTTGTCTTGCCTTATTACTGTTGCTTTGTCTTGCCTTAATATTGTTGCTTTGCCTTACTAGTGTTACTTTACCTAACGACTGTTGCTTTGTCTTGCCTTATTACTGTTGCTTTGTCTTGCCTTAATATTGTTGCTTTGCCTTACTAGTGTTACTTTACCTAACGACTGTTGCTTTGTCTTGCCTTATTACTGTTGCTTTGTCTTGCCTTAATATTGTTGCTTTGCCTTACTAGTGTTACTTTACTTAACGACTGTTGCTTTGTCTTGCCTTATTACTGTTGCTTTGTCTTGCCTTAATATTGTTGCTTTGCCTTACTAGTGTTACTTTAGCTCACTACTGTTGCTTTGCCTTGCCTTATTATTGTTGCTTTTCCTTACTACTGTTGCTTTGTCTTGCCTTATTATTGTTGCTTTTCCTGACTACTGTTACTTTACCTCACTACTGTTGCTTTGCCTTATTACTGTTAATTTGCCTTGCATATATTTTTTGCTTGTTTTATTTATTTTGTTGCCCTGTTTATGGCTCAGATTGAAAAATCCGAAAGTAGAGTTCACATTTTAGTTGAGTTCATTACATTCACTTACGTGCTAATACTCTTTGTTAAGACATGAATCTGTCTCTTCCTTCCAAGCTATGAATAAATAGCATAACATACTGGATTCTATAGCCTCAGGTGGCAGCCAGACTAGGAGAAAGAAAAATTTGAATTCAAATATAAAGCTTAAGTTCCTAAAACAGTCTGATATCATGTTCAATTTGTGTCTGGCAAATGCAATAGCTGTACTGGCCTCTGTCTTGAACAACATTGGTGGCATGGAGAGGGGAGGCGTGTTGTATAGATGACTGTTGATCTCACATAAAAAAAGCCCGGCCCAGGCTTGTGTCTTGGAGAGGGCATTACACTTTGGCATAGATCCAGGGTCTCTTGAGACAGACAAATGCCATTCTGTACAATTATTAAATGCCATATGTGATACATTTTTTTTTTTTTTAATCGTATCACCCCGAGCAAGGCGGTAACGCCACTGATGTGCAGGGGGCTACGTAATAGTGAAAAGATCGGAAAAGAGAAAGCCGGAAACCATATCCTAAACAGGGAACAATGCTTTGGATGATCATGTCTCAAAAGAGACCTGACTGCCTGGGCAGAAGATTATCCTGCAGTAGGTTACCATTGCTTTCTGTGGTAGACTGGTTGCCAGCCAAAGCTATGGAACCCAATCTGTCCTATTATTTAACCCATAACCGGAGGGAAGAGATAGATGAATACCTTTCCCAATGGTATTTGTGCGTAAGTGAATGCAAGGAATTCAACTGGAATTCAAACTCGGTACCCCAAACTCTTGTTCCGTGTCAATATTCACTGCACCACAACGTACATCCTATTTTGTACAATACTGTTACCATATACACCTTTTCAAACTCACCTTGTCAACTTTGTCTGTTGGGCCAAAAGGCTGAACTAATTGAGAGGAGCGTCGAACTTCAGGCTTATAGGCATCAAAACCAATCACGTGTTTTGCCATGTTGTTTTCTTTGCTGACGGCAACAGCATTGGGAAAGAAAAGTTGAGGCAGGGTGGCTGGAAAACACAAACAAATTGATGACGTTAAAAAACGAAACGTAAATAAATAAAAACAAACATTTGAAAAAGTACATTTGAACAGTTTCTGAAATACATAGGTCTGATGCTCTAGCACACATCTTCGGGGAAGTTTTTAGCTAATCATTATTAAGGGTGACAGGTATTTCGACATCATACAGAGTCTCTAGAGTGAGCCAGCTGATACTGATCAGGTATTGACTTGTGTGGCATCTGTCAGATACAACGGTTCTCATAATGTGGGAAATTTACTACAAGCCATATTCGTCTCTCATTTTATAATCTAACTAGCAGTATAGCCTGGCGTTGCTCGTGTGTAATGAAAGCTTTAAAACTAATCCATGGTCCTGGAGCTCAGACTCAGACTAAAGAACATCTGAAATAATAAAATAATAGCGACAATTTACCAATCGCACCTAGTATATATATATATATATATATATATATATATATATATATATATACTAGCAGTATAGCCGTCGTTGTTCGAGTGTAATGAAAGCTTTAAAACTAATCCATGGTCCTGGAGTTCAGACTCTTTGGATGTTGGCACAAAAGACTAAAATGCAATAGTTGTTTCCAGTTAAAGCGAAACTGTAGACTGAAAGAAAAATGAATGGATGTAAGTCAAATTTTGCTTTCCTGGTATCGATATCAAATAAGTTTTTTCGTCATAAACTGAATTTCGAAGGCTAAATAAGTCCTCTGAGTAAATAGTATAATGGCTGAGACTAAGAACTACAATTATACCTACTTAGAGCCGAACCCAAAGCAAAAACTAAAATGAAAGGGCTGAAAGAAAATACAGACATACAGGTAGATAAACAGACACACACACAAACATCTTGCCTTTTATATATATATATATTATCAATTTTCTGCACCATTGTAAGAACTTCAACCTTGAAACTTCTGAATATCGTTTCTTATGTCTTTGTCTATGAGTGTATCAAATTTGATTAAAATTGGACCACTCCTTCTATAACCCGATTTTTTCAATTATCGATTTTCGATATTTATTGGGGGTGCCTCAACACAAAACCTAGCTAAGAACACTCGCAGACACTTCTAGTACAACTGTGTAAATTTTCAAGAAAATCGGTTCAGCTGTTTCGGAGTCTATAGGTAACAGACACACACAAAGTCCCATTTATAAACAAGTTTAGATAGACTTAGATCATCAAAATCTTCTGTTTAACCGTCTTCCGTTCTCTCCTATAAAGATGGAAGCAAATGCAATAAATAATGTACACAAGTGTTTGGCAATCTTGGACTCTTGTGCCTGCAAAAAAAAAAAAAAAGGGTGGTGTTTTTCCTTGATATCACTGTTAACTTGAGTATATAGTAAATCTATAAATGAAAAATACAAATCAATCTGGATTGTATCTTTCTGGGCAGACTTTATTTACTCTTTAACTTAATCTAGGCATTATTTTTCTTTATATTAATAATTTGTCAAAGATGAAAATGCTATCCCAGGTAGGATATTTTGAAATATTTCTGCACTTAAGTCATAAAGTACTTGTATTGGATGGTAAGACTATGTTTGTATTAACAGCATTCTTACTTTGTGAACTGTTTACTTTATTTTTGTTGTTTGCCTACTCTTGATGGGAACTCCTAGGCAAGGCTAGCACCCCTAATAGTTTAAGAGATAGTTGTAATCTATGTTTGACAGGAAAAATTGAAATTTTAAAATTTCAAGACCAAAATATATTCCCAAACAAACGAAGGGAGATCATAAGTCTGTGTCGCCATAGAAATAAGTATAAATTATAATAATTATCCTATTCCCCCAATTATTTCCCCACCACCTACCACTACTAACCTAAGGGTCAGGTGACATATTTCCCACTACCAAGGAGAAATTACTACTAAATTCCTTCCCCCAGCCCAACCCAATGAAAACCAATACATCCCAACCCCTTTTTTTTCCTAAGCTAACCTCTGGGCTTAGAATTTTTCCCCATTCTCTGTTTATAAGGGGTCAAAGAACGCATGCCCTAAAATGACATGTTGAAAATGGCTTTTTCCCCACTAAGTTTTATCAACATTTACAGATAAATAAATATATATATCCTTAATTACAATAAAGCAGCACTAATTATTATAGACTAATATCCGAAAAACCAATGCTAACCTATCCCTATCAGTAGTGTGAAACCGCAGTTGGTGTTGGCTCATTTTTAGATTTAGTGTACTGTATATATATATATATATATATATATACTAGCAGTATAGCCCGGCGTTGCTTGGATGTAATGAAAGCTTTAAAACTAATCCATGGTCCTGGAGCTCAGACTCAGCCTAAAGAATATTTGTGTGAAGTTTGGTGAGAATTGGATTAAAATTGTGGATTTGTATAAAGGACATACAGACAGATAAACAGACGCACACATAAACATCTTGCCTTTTATATATTGGCAAGGAAGAAATCTCGGTATGTGTCTGTGCGATTTTTATAAAAGGATAAACATTTCCTTCCCCAACCTCTTTCTCCAAGATGTAGCAGTACGTGGAAAATGAATGGTTTGACCAGGGCAAGTTCGTTTCCCCAGTCCACAGATAACAGACATTCTCTTTTCATTTCCCAACACGTGGCATTCACACAAGAGCCCCAAAACCTCTATGAAGTAAGTCAAGTGTTTTCTTTGATTCTTTCAACTTAGTGTAAGGCTGACTTAAGCTTGACCATTATAATGTTGCTTAACCTTACTTTATGGATGTGCTTTCTGGTGCAGTGGATATTGATTCAGAATGACAAATTGGGGAGCCGAGTTCGAATTCCAGTTATAATTCCTTGCATTCACTTATGCACAAATACCCTTGGGAAAGGTATTAATCCATCTCTTCCTTCCAGTTATGGGTTAAATAACAGGACAGATTGGGTCCAATAGCCTTGGCCGGCAACCAGTCTACTGCAGAAAGCAATGGCAACCTACTGCAGGATAATCTTCTGCCCAGTCAGTCATGTCTCTTTTGAGACATGATTGCCCAAAGTGTGTATCATGTATGGCACTTAACTGACTGACTGAATATAATAGTTAGAAGCATCATTAAGGCATCCAATGGGCATAAAATGGGGGATCGGTTTTCTATTGTTATGAAGTAATAAACTGATCCCCCACTAATTATACTTAATATAATAATGTAATGTAATCTATCTCTTCTTCCTCCAGTTATGGGTTAAATAACAGAACAGATTGGATTCTATATCCTTGGCTGGCAACCAGTCTACTGCAGAAAGCAATAGCAATCTACTGTGAGATAATCTTCTGACCAGTCAGTCATGTCTCTTTCGAGACATGAGCGCCCAAAGCGTGTATCATGTATGGCACTTAACTGACTGAAGGTCTGCATAATTTGGTTGAGATGGAAAATTTGGTATGCTTTCCTCAGCTTTGGACAAAAGGATTTTGATAAAATAGCTGAGGTAGTCCTCATTGCTGTTTGATTGTGGAATTAAGCATGTCTTGAAATTGTTCTCTGGAATAAGCTCAAAGACAAGCAATTGAATATCTTTGCAAACAAGTTTAGTCAACACTTACCATTTTCCTTCAAGATTCCAGCTCGAATTGACATACTTCCAAATTCAATCATTACAACCTTCTGTAAAATAAATTAGGTAAAACAAATATGTTAAATGAAAATTAGAAATAAAATTAAACATCAAAAATAAAAATCAAACATAATTATAGATACGTAGATTTACGAATTTAAGTGCAGTACCAGATTGGCAACAAAGTCTCATCAATTCACGGTAGAAATGTCTCGATGTAATTGTAAGTTCTGTAAAAGAGATGACTTACGTTGTATGGCAAAGTGAGCACGTGTATGCCTGGTGTGCAAAATGAGTGAAGGAAAGCAAAAAGAAACATGGCCATCCTAACACCTAAATTTAAGAAGGGCATGGTTTGAAGCTAGGGGAATTGGTGAGAGTGTTCAGTGTATGCAAATTTTTCGCAAGATTAGCTCAGCATGAAAACCACCACACAATACGGAAGATCGTATACGAACATGGCGTTGCATACATCGAGAGAGACTTCGTGAAGTTGTGTTAGTTTTTACACGAACTGCAATTTCTATGCTGTTTGTTTTATTATTGGTCCTGACCTGTCATCTTGGCATCAATCCTTTTCCCATCAACGTAACTTAGTTTCTCTGCACTTTTTCTAGAAATCCTTTCTTGCTAGTTTTAATGCCGTTTCCTTCATGAAGTGATTTTATTATTGGACATTTTGCAAATTGTTTTGTCAGAAAAATGTGCTTTTCTCTGTCACTTAACAGATACGACACGAGTTCCACCCTCAGAGATAATCTGTATCTTGTCAAATTATGCAAACGGCAACAATAAATGGTCGATCAAAGTAAAAAAAGAAAAAAACTAACTGCAGCAAATAGTCTAACATTTTTGTTGCTTTCACGTTTTCTACTGACATGAAGTGGAACAATTATTTTCAGTCAGTTGCTAAGACGACAACCAGGAAAGTTGGTTCACTGTATCTTGCTAGACATTTTTTCTTCCCAGAATTCATCTTACACATTTATAAGTCTACCATTCATCTATACATTGAATATTACTGCCATATCTGGTCTGGAGCTTCGATGTTTTTAGAGGTTCTGGGCAAAATCCAAACAAGGATCTGCAATGCTATTGGTCCTGACCTGGCATCTCAACTTCAGACACTTTCCCACTACTTTAATGTAGTTTCCCTGTGCCTTTCCTATAAATACTTTCATACTAATTTTTCTGATGAGCTTTCTCTTGTGGTACCCCAACTTCATAAAATTGAATGCAGTACTAGATTGGATGTGTGTTTTGTTGCAGTGGATATCGGCTCGGAAGAGGAAATTGTAGAGCCAAATGCAAATTCTAGTTAAATTCATTGCATTCACTTACACACAAAGGAAAAGTATTAATCTGTCGCTTCTCAATGCAGCTATGGGTTAAATAGCAGGACAAATTTTGTTCTATAGCCTTGATTGGTAACCAGTCTACCACAGAAAGTAATTTAAACTTACTGCAGGAAAATCTTCTACCCACTCAGTCATGTCTTGAAAGAGACATGATCACCCAAGCACGTATAACAAATAGCAGGTAGACAGATCTCAACATTTGACTGTTGAAATTGCTAGATGTAACTGTATGTTCGAGTGCTAAATTTTTTCTTTCTCAAATCTCAAACTTGTAGAAGTCTCTCTTGGTTTGCTTTTTTTTCTTTTTTTTTCCTGTCAACTCAGTTAAGTGCCATACATGATACACACTTTGGGTGATCATGTCTCGAAAGAGACATGACTGACTGGGCAGAAGATTATCCTGCAGTAGGGTTACCATTACTTTCTGCAGTAGACTGGTTGCCAGCCAAGGCTATAGAACCCAATCTGTCCTGTTATTTAACTCATAACTGGAGGGAAGAGATGGATTAATACCTTTCCCAAGGGTATTTGTGTATAAGTGAATGCGAGGAATTGAACTGGAATTCGAACCTGGCACTCTGATCTCTCATTCTGATTCGATATCCACTGCACCACAATGCACATCCTGCACCACAATGAACATACATTTGACGTTGTCATCTTTTGTCTCCTTGAAATCTGTATTTTTTCAATAACATTTTCTTAGTTTTTTTCACACTGAGTAACAATTTGCATTTTAGTAGCTTCATCTACTTTGAGTGAAATTGTAAAAAGAATTCCTTAAAAAATTCTACACTCAATCCAGACAAAAAATAATAATAAGAAAATGTAATTTCAATTGATTAAAAATGTGTTGTGGTACCACACGGTTGTATTGTCTTGGGTTTTGGTATATTACTTCGGTTATGCACGGATTTGTAGTAACAGTTATTACTACGAGATGATATTCTGGTATCTTGCTATTGCAAGATAGTTATTTGTGTATCTCGCAAAAAATACTGTGTTAAGAGGTTCTTCCTGATAATACCTAGTATCCTCTCTTGGGAGTCCTCCTGATAATATCTAGTATCCACTCTTGGGTGTCCTCCTGATAATATCTAGTATCCTCTCTTGGGTGTCCTCCTGATAATATCTAGTACCCTCTCTTGGGTGTCCTCCTGATAATATCTAGTATCATCTCTTGGGAGTCCTCCTGATAATATCTAGTATCATCTCTTGGGTGTCCTCCTGATAATATCTAGTATCATCTCTTGGGTGTCCTCCTGATAATATCTAGTATCATCTCTTGGGTGTCCTCCTGATAATATCTAGTATCATCTCTTGGGAGTCCTCCTGATAATATCTTGTATCATCTCTTGGGTGTCCTCCTGATAATATCTAGTATCCTCTCTTGGGTGTCCTCCTGATAATACCTAGTATCCTCTCTTGGGAGTCCTCCTGATAATATCTAGTATTTTCTCTTGGGTGTCCTCCTGATAATACCTAGTATCCTCTCTTGGGTGTCCTCCTGAAAATATCTAGTATCATCTCTTGGGAGTCCTCCTGATAATATCTAGTATCATCTCTTGGGTGTCCTCCTGATAATATCTAGTATCATCTCTTGGGTGTCCTCCTGATAATATCTAGTATCATCTCTTGGGTGTCCTCCTGATAATATCTAGTATCCTCTCTTGGGTGTCCTCCTGATAATATCTAGTATCATCTCTTGGGTGTCCTGATAATATCTAGTATCATCTCTTGGGTGTCCTCCTGATAATATCTAGTATCATCTCTTGGGTGTCCTCTTGATAATATCTAGTATCATCTCTTGGGTGTCCTCTTGATAATACCTAGTATTTTCTCTTAGGAGCCCTCCTGATAATACCTAGTGTTCTCTCTTGAGTGTCCTCCTGATAATACCTAGTGTCTTTTCTTGGTTGTCCTCCTGATAATACCTAGTATCATTTCTTGGGAGTCCTCCTGAATAATCTACTTAAGGGCTAAGTAGTAATATCACATGGTGAACACTGAACTCTGCTACTTGGCTGTAACTAGGACGGCTGCTGCAGTGATCCACTTTTTTAATTTACTCAGTTGATCCACCCAGACTTCTGTCTGGTGCTTAATATAAGTTATTATCAACGTCATGCGATCCCCAGGGGAATAATCTATTCTTATAGCTTTATTTGTTATCTAGTGATTAGCGTTTAACCACATTGACACTTCTTTTTACATGACGTAAAAATTAATGAGCAAATAGGCAAATTTATCTAAAACTAAATTTCTAAGCTGCAGTTTAAGTGAAATAGACCTGTTGTTAAGTAGGTGCTGGGGTGGGGGTTTGCTACCCCCCTGAACATACTTTGTTTTCCACTTCAAGCACAAACGATATAAACTAAATTTAGGGTTCAAATCTTGTGGTTTATGGCCATATCACATTGAAACATTGTTTCCTACTGCAACGTTGAGCTTGGTTTGAGTGATTGCTTCAGAAAACCTGATGTTGTAAGCTTTGATGTGTGGGTGGTGTAATGGATAATGGCATGGAATTATTAAGTGGAAAGCTGGGTTCTAATTACTGTTGGATTCTTTATATTCACTTATGTGAAAATGCCCTTGGGAAAAGGTACAAATCCATCTCTTCACCCCCTCAGCTATGGGTTAATTAAGACTTGTAGCACTAAAGCATTATTATTTCCCGAAAAAATTCTTACAATGTAAAAAGTATCTTCTGGCTTTAAATAACCCACAAAGGTTGATAAATAGTAGAAAACAGATCAATCAATAATATATTGATTAGCTATAGATTATATATGTATTTTAGTTTTATTTACATTCTTTAGAATATAAATATAGAAAAATTACCATGGCCGGAAAGTGAGGGATCAGCTTATATATTAAATGAAATAGAGACTTGATCACCCACTTTATATCCTCATTATAATTTTGTGTTTATCAAATATTGATTAAATTTGAATCTGACTCTTCTCCCCCTGCTATGGGTTAATTAGTAAAGCCTTGTATCACTAAATCATTATGATCTTAAAAAAAAGTTCTTACAATCAAAAATTATTTTCTTGGCTTTAAATAACCTGCAAAGATTGATAAACGCAGAAAACAATCAATGATATACTGATTAGCTATACATGCATGTATTTTTTATTTATTTAAATTCTTTAGAATTTAAATGTATAGAAATTACCATGGCCACAAAGTGAGGGATCAATTTATATATTGACTGGAATATAGAATTGATCTTCTACTTTATATCCTCATTATAATTTTGTGTTTCTTTATCAAATTATGATGAGATATAAATCTACCTCTTCTCCATGCTGCTATTTGGGTTAATTAGTAAAGCCTTGTATGATCTTGAAAAAAATTCCTTACAATCAAAAAATATTTTCAATGATATACTGATTAGCTATACATGCATGTATTTTTTTTTATTTATTTATTCCCATTCTTTAGAATTTAAATGTATAAAAATTACCATGGCCGGAAAGTGAGGGATCAGTTTATATACTAACTGTAATAGAGACTTGCTCACCCACTTTATATACTCATTATAATTTTGTTTACCAAATATTGATTAGATATGAATCTACCTCTTCTCCCGCTGCTATGGGTTAATTAGTAAAGTTTTATATCACTAAATCCTTATCTCAAAAAAAGTTTTTACAATCAAAAAATATTTTCTGGTTTTAAATAAGCTGCAATGGAAGCCATAGAAAATGAATCAATCAATAAGAAGAAAGAAAGCAAATTCTTGCTTATAGTTCCCATTGGCTTAAATATCCACAACTCGTCATCAAAACATTCTGGGGACAAACTTGAACCCAAGTGACCTGATATGTGTGGATGTTTTGAGTCGAAGGAATGTACAGTTTAGTTTGGTTTAAGTTTAACAACCCATCAACCATTATGTTCATTTAAGTGTCAGTTTTTGAATTTTGGGATCACATTTTTTTAAATAGTTCATTTGTTTAGAAGTTGTTGCATGTGTTAGAGTGGTCGTACACATCAGGTTGGTTGTACACATTTTTATTTGAATTAAATTTTGTTGAATAATCCTATTTTTTTTAAATACACCGTTAAACGATCAATCTTGGTGTGCTCAAATAGTTCTTTCATTGTTTTTGTATTGTAGTACTTTTTACGTACAGATGAAAAGTCAGTGCAGTCCATCACGAAGTGTCTTACAGTGTAAGGGGCATGAATGGCTGCGCACCATGGCGGTTCCTTTTTTTCAAGTAGGAATAGGTGAGTTATTTTAGTATGTCCGATATAGAGTTGAGAAAGGATAACTTCCTCCCTTCGTGATTCCCTGTAACCCTGGATCCATTTACCTAGAGTCGGTTTTATTGTTAGTAATTTATTTAGACTGCAGTTGTGGATTTACCATTTATTTTGGATATATGATTTTATTTTTACTTTTAAATCTGCATATAGAATCTTATATGTTTGGTCAATGGGCTCTTTATGTGCATTTTTGGCGGCTGTGTCAGCCTTATCATTTCTTTGGATGCCCATGCTACACAGATTAGGCAGTAGTTCCCAAAAAATGCAGCAGAAGAGAATAGCAGGTGAGGCAGAATGATTAAGAGACAATCAGAAATTTAGAAAATGTTTCCGAAAATTCATATGTCAAAAATAAATGATTTCAAAATTTAAAATCTTATTATGGATTTACTTGTAATTGCATGCATGATTCCCAATATAAATAGTTATAATTATTGACTGATTTTATCATCATGATATTTTTTGCATTATATTAAGAATATAGTAACTAGGGTCTGCAAATTGGAGGAGAGAGTTATCAGTGATAATGTCCTGACTTTGAATTTGCAGTTATCTCCCTTTAATCCTTTGTTTTTTGTTTTTTTTTGTAAATTTACTTTTTATCACATGAACTTTTTCTTTCTAGGTTGCATTTTCTGAAAATGTGTCATATTTTTGTGCATATTTTTATAACCTTTTTCTTTCATATTTAACAGGTTTAATGATACAGAATGTAGGCGTATGTCTCATGGCATGTTTTCTGCTTCTGCTGACACAGGTGTGGATTCATTCTATGGTTTTATTTTAGGCAATGTTGTCATAACAACATTCGTGGTGTCATTTTTTAAATTAATTTTTGCAGCTGTTCTTTTTTTTTTTTTTTTTTTACACATAAAAAAAGATAATGCATCAATACATTATTTAAAAAAAAATTGAGGTGGAAAAAAAAAAACACAGGGTTACCAGGGACACACAATATTATTATTTTAAATAGTTTTACCAACTAAATTTTTTGTACTAAAATAACATAGAGACAGATATCTAGAATAATTTTGAATACCAATGTGACAATGGACATGTTAATTTAGTTTGATTTACACAAAAAAAAATAAAACATTGTCTTTGAGAAGAATTTTTAAGGGTAACTAACAATAACATTGTTTTAAATAGTTTTATCAACTGAATTTTTTATACTAAAATAAGGTATAGACGACTTTCTATAACAATTTTGAATATCGAAAGTAACAGTGAACATGTTAATTTAGTTTGATTTAAAATAAAACATTGTCTTTGAGAACAATCTCTAAGGGTAACTAACAATAACATTGGTGATATTTATGTAAGAATTCAAATATCCATTGTAGCAGTGTAATCAATAAATTTAATTTTTTTTACTAAAATAAAGTACCTCAGCTATAGGTTAAATAGTAGGAATTGCATCTCAGAATATGACTGTTATACTCAAAAGAATTGTTAATGCAATATTTGTAAAAAAAAAATAAAAATAAAAATAAAAATAATTCTTAGAATCCAAAATATGCTTCAGCTTTAAATGATGGGCAATGGGTTGATAAACCGTAAAAAAACAGATGGCATTACATAAGCGTTGAAATATCCAAAAAAGCAATGAATATTTTTCTACAAATATTTACATGACAGCTGCTCTCATGAGTTTTTTTCCCGGGTGTACCTTCCGTATCGCATCGGCTCGGAATGACAATTTGGGGAGCTGAGTTCAAATTCTAGTTGAATTTCTTACATTCACTTATGCACAAATACCCTTGGGAAAAGTATTAAGCCATCTCTTCTCTCCAGTTATGGGTTACATAACAGGACGGATAGGGTTCTATAGCCTTGGTTAGCAACCAGTCTACTGCAGAAAGTATTGGCAACCTTCTGCGGGATAATCTTCTGCCCAGTCAGTCATGTTTCTTTCGAGACATGATTGCCCAAGTGTGTATCACATATGTCAACTGACTGACTGACTGAATATAATAGAAACATGATTAAGGCTTCTACTGGGCATAAAGTGGGTGATCATTTTTTTATTGTTATGAAGTAATAAACTGATCCCCTACTAATTACTACTTATTAATAAAATAATATAATTCACCAGTCTACCGCAGAAAGCAATGGCAACCTACTGTGGGATAATCTTCTGCCCAGTCAGTCATGTCTCTTTCGAGACATGATCGCCCAAGCATGTATCACGTATGGCACTTAACTAACTGACTGAATATAATAGAAACATGATTAAGGCTTCTACTGGGCATAAAGTGGGTGATCATTTTTTTATTGTTATGAAGTAATAAACTGATCCCCCACTAATTACTACTTATTAATAAAATAATATAATTCACCAGTCTACTGCAGAAAGCAATGGCAACCTACTGAGGGATAATCTTCTGCCCAGTCAGTCATGTTTCTTTCGAGACATGATTGCCCAAGTGTGTATCACGTATGTCACTTAACTGACTGACGGAATATAATAGTTGGAAACCTAATTAAAACTGCTATTGGGTATAAAGTGGAGGCTCGGTTTTCTATTGTTATGAAGTAATAAACTGATCCCCCACTAATTATACTTAATATAATAATGTAATATAATCTATCTCTTCTCCTTACGCTTATGGATTAAATAATAGGACAGATTGGATTCTATAGCCTTGGTTGGCAACCAGTCTACCACAGAAAACAATGGCAGTTTACTGTGGGATAATCTTCTGCCCAGTCAGTCATCTCTCTTTTGAGACATGATCACCCAAGTGTGTATCATGTATGGCATTTAACTGATGAGCTATTTTTCCTGATGCATTGTCTATATCTGCTCAAAATGAGAAATCGGGGAGCCAAGTTCGAATTCCAGTTGAATTCGTTGCATTCACTTACATGCAAATACCACTGGGAAAGGTATTAATCTGTCTCTTCCTTCCAGTTATGGGTTAAATAACAGGACAGATTCGGTTCTTTAGCCTTGGTCGACAACCAGTCTACTGCAGAAAGTAACAACAAACCTACTGCAGGATAATCTTTCGCCCAGTCAGTCATGTCTCTTTTGAGGCATGATCGCCTAAGCGTGTATCACGTATGGCACTTAACTGACTGAATATAATAGTTGGAAACATAATTAAAACTTCTACTGGACATAAAGTGGGGGATCGGTTTTCTATTGTTACAAAGTAATAAACTGATCCCCCTCTAATTATACTTAATATAATAATATAATATAATCTATCTCTTCTCCTTCCAGATATGAGTTAAATAACAGGACAGATTTTGGTTCTATAGCCTTTGCGGGATAACTAGTCTACTACAGAAAGTAATGGCAACCTACTGCGGGAAAATCTTCTTCCTCATCAGTCATGTCTTGAGAAAGACATGATTATCCAAGCGTGTATTAACGTATGGCACTTAAGTGACTGATTGACTAGATTAACTTCTAAGTCCCACTCTTTTATTATTGAAATAATTAAATGTAACTGCCTTTTTTATTTTAACAGTTTTTTTTCTCACACTTCCCACTAGTGGAACTCCCAATTAGTTGCTTCCCTGATAGCTACAATCTCAAAAAATTTAAATGCAACATCAATTGCCATCTTCTATCTTCTTGAATCCCATCAAATCTTCTGAAATCATATTTCATAATGTTAGGGGTAGGAGAACACTTAACCTAACCTTCACTACAATCAATTTCACAATCACATTTCATAATACTGCTGCCATATTTGGTCAGGTGCTCCTGCTATCCACCTAGGTGTCCTAGACAAAATCCAACAGAGAATCTATAATGTGACAGATCCCTACTTGGTAGCTCAGATACAGTCACATTCTCACTGGCTCAATGTGACCTACCTGCATCTCTTCTACAAATACTTTCATGGCTTCTGCTCCGATGAACTTAGCTCACTGGTGCACCCTATATATGAATTGACTCAAGCCACAAGATTAGCAACTAGGTCCCACCCGTTTACTGTGAAACCAATAAAATGTAAATGCAAATTCTACTCAAGCAGCTTCTTTTCTCTCACTTCCTGCCTATAGAATTCCTTTCATTTACTTGCTTCCCCAACAGCTACAATTTTGAAGAATTTAAAAAGTCAGTAGTCATCTCCTATCTCAGTAATCTGCATCCTCTCTTTCTCTCTCTCTCTCATGCTCCTTTCTCCATCCATTCCAATCTCATCAGTATTCTCATCCTTCTCTTACCCACTCCCTGACACCCCTTATAACCTGTCACTCTTTCCCATAACTTCCTTTCTATGTAACCCCCTGCAAAACAGTGGCAGTAAAATGCCTTGCTTGGGGTGATATGATTATAAAAAAAAAATTTTCTTCTTCTTCTTTGTCTCTTTCTTTCACACTCTCAGCAACAACAAATACAAGACTCTGTCGAAAAAACAGGACTAGACCCAAAAGTAAATGAAATATATATATATACTTTTTTCTTTTTTCATACGAAAGACATCTTCAGTGACATGCCACGGTTTAGGAGGTCCTTTGGTCAGAGTTGTCAGCACTCCGAACACACATAGGGGAGAACCCAATTTAGAACATTTGTTCACCTTGATGGGTGAAAATCAGACTACTTCAAAATTAAAAATAAAATCACTACTAGAAATTTCTAACTGTTGGCTTAATCTCACTTCCACTTAACTGCTGTCTTCCATTAGGAACTTATCTGGAGCATGAGGTGGCGTTTGACATCAGTAGACAAAATAAAAATCCCAAATTTGAACATGTTCTCCCTTTTGCGCATATGGTTGACATTTTTCAGCAAAACACATTTTATTCAAATTTCAAAATATCTGTGTCACTAAGCACAAAATACACTTCATTGACACAAATCTATGCTACCACAAAATACTATTCAATGAATATTTAACATAGACATACTAGCTGAACTACTAACCTATAATGTAGTTACTTACATGAAACACTAACCTATAATGTGGTTACTTACTTGAACTACTAACCTATAATGTCGTTACTTACCTGAACTACTAACCTATAATGTTGTTACTTACTTGAAACACTAACTTATAATGTGGTTACTTACCTGAATTACTAACCTATAATGTGGTTACTTACCTAAACTACTAACCTATAATGTGGTTACTTAACAGAAACACTAACCTATAATGCGTTACTTACATGAAACACTAACCTCTAAATGTGGTTACTTACTTGAAACGCTAAACTATAATGTGGTTACTTACTTGAAACACTAACCTATAATGTGGTTACTTACTTGAAACACTAACCTATAATGTGGTTACTTACCTGAAACACTAACCTATAATGTGGTTACTTACTTGAAACACTAACCTATAATGTGGTTACTTACCTGAAACATTAACCTATAATGTGGTTACTTACATGAAACACTAACCTATAATGTGGCTACTTACATGAAACTCTAACCTATAATGTGGTTACCTACCTTGTTTGGATGCTGGAGAGCATTTACTGATGGCCTGACATAAGTCGCCCGTGTGTTGTCAGTTACTTGACTTTCCAAAGCAGTTAGCCACTGCTCATATTCTTTTTGAGATGGACATCGGACCATCAAATAACGACCCCCCTGAAAGTAAAAAACAGAAATTAGCTATTAATTTTAATCAAGCCAGTTTATTAATTGCTTTTATGTTTAATTAAAATGTAAAAAATATATTTTAAGGTGAGAAATAAAAGATTTACATTGTCCAGACTGTTGTCCTCATTTTTATTGTCATATTCACAATGTTTCAACTATTGTAATCTCTGGCCTTCTTCGGGATCTGTTTCATATTTCTGAGGTGAGGTATTGTAACTAATTACATTGTTCAGATTGTTGTCCTCATCTTTGAGAGCAATTTGAGAGCTGTCGATGGTAGTGCTAGCACAAAATCACAAGTCATCGTGACCGAGAGATTGAGTGTACTGGCCTTGTTCAGATTGTTAACCATGCTAGATAATCCTCTGTCACCCAGAAACCGAAACTCGGGTCTGCTCAGCATAGTTGGAGTATAAACTACAAGTGGGCTCTGTGGGTGCTGAACAAATGCAAATTTATCTGAGCAGGCGTCTGCAGCAGGAACTGGCTAGCTACCCTTATAGACAGGCACACTTGGATACAAGTAGCCAGCCCATGTTGTTATTGTCGTATCATTTAACACTGTCTCTTTAAAAAAGTTTTTTTTTTCTTGCTGAGACTGAGAAACAGCAAGCAAATGTTTTTCTTTTTTTTTGACACGGCTTGTTGATTTGTTAAAAGTGCATAGAGGTGAAAACTAATTCGTTTTTTATGTTTTTAAAAGCTGGCATACATACATATATCAAAACTGACGACAGTTTTACTTAAAGAATATTATTGCAGAGTGGGTGTTGCTTAAAGAATGTCTATTTAAGGCAGAAGAGTTTGGAGAGGGCTTTACTAATATTTTCCTTTATATATATATATATATATATATATATATATATATATATATATCCAATTGAATAAGGAACAAAGAAAATATTTGCAACATTCAAAATATTAATTTAAAACAGTGCTCAATATAAAAATAGTACAATGAATATTAATTATAAATTATACTTTAGAATATGTACAAATTACAATCTATTACAAAATTGAACATTTTGTTTTGACATTGAAAGAACAATGTCTCATCAGGTAATTAATAACAATGGTAATAAACGTTATTTTTTCAAATAAAATTTATGAAAATTCACTCTGTTTTGTAAAAATTTTTCATATGAGGTCGTTGTCTCGTCTTTTCTATCTTCTTTAGTTCGTATGAAAAATTTTTACAAAAAAAGAGTGAATTTTCATAAATTTTATTTAAAAAAATAACGTTTATTACCATTGTTATTAATTACCTGATGAGACATTGTTCTTTCAATGTTGAAACAAAATGTTCAATTTTGTCATAGTTTGTATATGTTCTAAAGTATAATTTATTATATATATATACTAGCAGTATAGCCCGGCATTGCTTGGGTGTAATGAAAGCTTTAAAACTAATCCATGGTCCTGGAGCTCAGACTCTTTGGGCGTTAGCACGAAAGACTAAAAAGCAATAGTTGTTTCCGGTTAAAGTGAAACTGTAGACTGAAAGAAAAATGAATGGATGTAAGTCAAATTTTGATTTTCTGGTATCGATATCAAATAATTTTTTTTTTGTCGTAAACTGAATTTTGAAGGCTAAATAAGTCCTCTGAGTAAATGGTATCATGGCTGAGACTAACAACTACAATTATACCTACTTAGAGCCAAATCTGAAGCAAAAGCTAAAATAAAAAAGCTGAAAAAAATACAGACGTACAGGCAGATAAACAGACACACACACAAACATCTTGCCTTTTATATATATATATATATATATATATATATATATATATATTATCGATTTTCTGCAACTTTGAAGCTTCTGAATATCGTATCTTATGTCTTTGTCTATGAGTGTACCAAATTTGATAAAAATCAGACCACTCCTTCTATAACCCGATTTTTTCGATTATCGATATTTATCGGGGTACCTTGACACAAAACCTAGCTAAGAACACTCGCAGACGCTTATAGTACAACTGTGTAAATTTTCAAGAAAATTGGTTCAACCATTTCAGAGTCTATAGGTAATGGATACACACACACACACACTGTTCAAACACAAATGTCAGCAGTGACACTTTATTCCTATGTGACAATATATAAGTCATATATATATATATATATATATATATATATAAAGTCATGTATATATACATATATATATATATTTTCTAAACATATGCTGTTAAATATAAGAGACAATGAATCTCTATTATGTTTAATCATGAGCCATTCTAATATAATATTAATATTAATATTAATATATTATATATATTAGTCATGTATATATATATATATATATATATATATATATTTACACTCTCACACCCTGATTGAGCACTCTGGAAGAATGGTAGACTTTGAAAAACAGTAGCTACTCTGGCATCTATGCATCGTTCATTCAGCAATGAATTAGAACACTCTCAGCTATTAGGTGTGTATAATGATAATATACAAGCTAAAAAGTCTGCCTTTTTCTACCGAGTGCCCGTAGCTCAGAGGTAGAATCGCCGACTGACGCCAATTCGGTCGGGTTTCAATCCTGGGTTAAAAGCAATCGGATATCTAACCGTATTGATGAGCTGTGATACACTGAAACAGATCTGTCTGTGGATGACTATATATATATATATATATATATATATATATATATATATATATATATATAGTAATGTTTTGTAATTTGCTTGAAGCATTGTGTATATTAGGTATATGGTCAGGTCTTCAAGGCTGTCACAATGCGTTTAGTAAAATCAATGAAGGTAAAGAAGTTTTTGGGTATTACCTATTTATTATACATTAATATTTTGAGATCAAAATCTCATCTTCAGAATGCCAGAGGAGCCTGTGTCTGTCTGAGTGAGTCCAGTGAGTCCGTGCCTTTCAAGTAATGGCCATTTCTGGCTGGCTGCTGCTGCTGTCATTAATTTTACTCTCTGTGTGTGTGTGTGTGTGTGTTTATATTATATATGTGTGGTTTACAGTTGGGACCTTTTTCTGGTCTGATGATATCAGTCTGTTTTAATGTGCGGTTTATCTCAGTGTGACCTGACCGTTAGTTTAACTTTTGACTGGGTTGAAGAGGATCTATTTTATTACTGTTGTTTTATCTATCTGCGCTTTATCTGCTGGTGTGTGGTGCTGTGTCATGTGTGTGTGTTTATGTGCGTGTAGTTCTTGTAATTTATTCTACTTTATTTTGTATGTGTGTATGTGTGTGGTGTGTTATAGGCACCCCCACTACTTCGCGGGAGGGGGAAATTAATGAAAACAAAGTTCTATCATTGATGACATTATTAAGATGAAACACCAAATTATTTGTTTATTCATTTTTATCCTATTGCATTGTTATTTTTATTATTTCGGTTTTTTTACTAATTTCTTAAATCCTCTCCAATAAACAGTATAGCGTAATGGAAAAGGCCACAAACTTAATGAAAATTGATTATTTATTATTTTTTATCAAACTATTATTTTTATTATTTTGTTTTTTTAATTTTTTTTTTGTATTTTTAATTTCTATTATTTTTCCTTTTTATCCTTCGTAATAAACAGTGTAGTGTAATGAAAAAGGTCATATATATATATATATATATATATATGTGATGAATTATTTTGAACATTATTTTTACCGATACTCATATTTAAGTAGATATTCTGTTTTTAATTAAACAGTATTTTTATATTTATATCTACCGGCCTGATTATTTATGGTAAATTTTTATTACGAATAATAGATAAATAGATAGCACACATTTTCGTAATAAAAATTTATCGTAAATAATCAGATAAATAGATAGCACACATTTTCGTAATAAAAATTTATCGTAAATAATCAGGCCGGTAGATATAAATATAAAAATACTGTTTAATTAAAAACAGAATATCTACTTAAATATGAGTATCGGTAAAAATAATGTTCAAAATAATTCATTAGAAATTGTTGGTTGCTTATAACCAAGTTTCGTTAAAATTCGTTAATTTCCGTAACATGTTTATTTATATATATATATATATATATATATATATATATATATAGTCATCTGCAGACAGATCTTTCGCTGTATCACAGCTCATCAGTACGGTTAGACATCTGATTGCTTTTTACCCAGAATAAAAACCCAATCGAATTGGCATCAGCCCGCGATTCTACCTCTATATATATTAGTCATGAATATATATATATATATATATATATATATATATCATATATATATATATATATATATATATATATATATTAGTCATAATATATATATATATATATATATATATATATATATATATATATATATATATATATATATATATATATATATATTAGTCATGAATATAAATATATATTAGTCATGAATATATATATATATATATATTGCTTTAAAAATCACAAACGGAAATATCTCTCAAGGGATCCCTTTCGCCAACAACACATTAGGAGAGAATCGTTGGTAGTGATGAAAGAAAAACGGAAAAATATTCATGTAAGCAAAAAGGAGGGAACAGAGGCGTATAAACAACTATTGAGGGGAATAAAATCGAGGGGAAATAACTAAATATATACAATTGGATAAAATATGTATAAAAATAAAAGAAAAAAGAGGGCGGGGGTGAGGGTTAAAAAATATCCCCGAACAATTCCAATGACTTAACGAACTCTTTGTGCCGACAGAGAGAGAGGGTTTATGCCAAAGAATCGAGACCGACTCCAGAATCCTTAAATGGTTAATGGAGTCGGCCTTGTGTAGCACCCTGACCCACCTGAATCACCTTTATAGGTCTTGGCACAAGCTGGAATTATCCATGGCCGAATCCATGGAAGTGGGGCGAAGACGACTTATTTTACCCAGTCCAATTTGTGAAGGGATGTGTCGGTTGATACGTGTCTGCAAATGTAAGGTGGTTCACCCCACATAGCCGGCAGTGCTCTGGCAATTAAATTCATGAACTATATTACTCAATCAGATGCAGGGCAAACTATCCTTCAAGGCCGAGGGAAATGCAGACCTAACACCAAAAATCAAACGCAACACAACACAACAGACGGAAAACAATTAGACACAGACCTAGTAATTCGTCTACCCAACCTCTGACCGACCACTCCGATCCAAGGAATTTTTAAATAGATCGGACACTTAGAAGGACCAAAGGTGGTGGGTGAATTAAATTTTTCCACCTTCTTGGAAATGATATAATTAACCAAGTTCTCCGGGTACCCGCTGCAAACAAATATTTCGTTGATATTATTCAGCTCGTGTTCAAGTCTACCCAGCGAACAAATTTTGAGAGCTCTATCCACTAAAGTCTGAATAAGACCTGTCTTCCTGGATCTAGGCACAAAAGAGCGCCAATTCATATAAAGACCGGAAAAGGCCGGTTTTACGATAAATAGATGTAAGTAAACCATTACCACTGAGTTCAATTATTAGTACCAGAGATACCATTCGGACATTGTATCTCTGGTACTAATAATAAATCCACTACATATATTGGTTTTACTACAACTACTCTATCCCGTAGACTTATCTGCCACTTTTCTGATCAGTCAGTTAAGTGCCATACGTGATACACACTTAAGCGATCATGTCTCGAAAGAGACATGAATGACTGTGCAGAAGATTATCCCGCAGTAGGTTGCCATTGCTTTCTGTGGTAGACTGGTTGCCAGCCAAAATTATAGAAACCAATCACATGATTATATTAAGTATAATTAGTTGGGGATCAGTTTACTACTTCATAACAATAGAGAACAACAGGTCAATCAGCAGTACTTGTTCCCTTATCACTAAACCCCCACCACATACACAATTGACTAGATATCAGAATAGAAATTTAAAATTAAAAATTTAATAGAAAAAACGGTTTTGAAACTATGATCTAATTAATAATTAAAAATATAAATTTAATAGAAAAAATATATTCCCTAAATCCAAAGTTAAGATTAAATATACAAACTTACATTAATTATAAAGAATCTGCTTAAATAAAAATATCCGGTGCCACCCAATACCAGCTTTTCTAAGAAATCCAAACGATATAGTCTAGTCACTAGATAATAAAAACTTACAAGGTTAAATCTGTCTAGAAATCAAAGACTCTCATTAATCAACCACTTTAAAAACACCCCCTCCAAAAATTCCAACGGTCAGAGACTTATTCCCCTATTACTAACCCCCACCAACACCTCTAACAAAACTGAACAAATATAAGGAAAGAGGCTTTCCATTACTTTTCACACCGCCTGATGAGACATTGAAGTTTTAATGTCGAAACAAACATACCTTTGTCATGCATATATATAGAAAAATTATGTACATGTTCTAAAATATAATTTATAATATATATATATATATATATATATATATATTAGTCATGAATAAATGAAAACAAGGAAGAATGAACACAGGAAAAGAAGTAAAGAAGGAATGAATAAATTAAGACAGAATGAATGAATAAATGGAAGTAAAGAAAGAAGGAAAGAATGAAATGAAATAAAGAAGGAATGAAAGGCAAAGAAGCAGGTACTTACTCCATCGTCAATGCCAATCACTTGGTTTCCCATGGCATGGATTTGGCCACCCATTAATAAAAGTTCATCACTTGGCTTCTCATCATTTCGATTCTAAAAGAAAAACACATCAAAGTTTAGCTCCAGGAAAAAGGATCTGAGCCTATAGAAGTCTCCTCTTTTCTACAGACGATATCTTTCAAGACCATCAGTGGATTCTAAAAACCAAGACTGACAACAAAATTATACATATATATGCAATATTTATGCTCAGAATGTTATCAGAAAGGGCAATACAAATGCAGAAGGACATGTTTTTCATAGTTTCATGTTTTTATAGTTTCATGTGTTTATCTGTTTTCATAGTTTCATAGTTTCACATGTTTCATGTTTCATGTGTTTTCATAGTTTCATGTGTTTCATGTTTCATGTGTTTTCATAGTTTCATGTGTTTCATGTTTCATGTGTTTTCATAGTTTCATGTGTTTCATGTGTTTTCATAGTTTCATAGTTTCACATGTTTCATGTTTTTTCATAGTTTCATAGGTTAATGTGTTTCATGTTTAATGTGTTTTCATAGTTTCATGTTTTATGTGTTTTCATAGTTTCATGTTTTTTCATAGTTTCATACGTTCATGTCTTTCATGTTTCATGTGTTTATGTGTTTTCGTAGTTTCATGTTTCATGTGTTTTCATAGTTTCGTGTGTTTTCATAGTTTCATGTGTTTTCATAGTTTCATGTGTTTTCATAGTTTCATGTGTTTATGTGTTTTCATAGTTTAAGGTGTTTCATGTTTCATGTGTTTTTATAGTTTCATAGTTTTCACATGTTTCATGTGTTTCATGTATTTTCATAGATTCATAGTTTCATGTGTTTTCATAGTTTCACATGTTTCATGTTTCATGTGTTTATGTATTTTCATAGTTTTGTTTTCATGTGTTTTATAGACTAGGTGTTCAACAAAGTATGCCACAAAGACTTGAGAGAGATAACTGGCAACCTGAATATATTCGGGAAAGACATTCAAATAATCAGGAACCTATACTAGCAGCAATCATCTGCATATGGACAGGAAACGAGTTTATCAGATATACAAAAATAGTAACAGATGTAAGACAAGGATGTGTCTTATCACCAGATCTATCACCAGATCTATCACCAGATCTATCACCAGATCTATTCAACTCTTACAGCAAGGTAATTCTGAGAGAATTAGAAGTCCTGCTAGGATTTGTCATTTACAACCACCATTTGAACAGTGTAAGATATGAAGATGATACAGTGCTGATAACAGACACAGAAAGGAAACTGCAAGACCTCCTACAGAAGGTAGCTAAAGAAAAGAAAGGAGTAAAGATAAACTACAAGAAAACTGAATGCATGGTCATCAGTAAAAAGAGAAACCCAAAATGCCAACCACAACTTGGGGATACTGAAATGAACAAATTACAGAAATTTAGATACTTATTCTAGCAGAGGACGGAAAGTGCGACATTGAGATGCAAAAGTGCATTGGCATGGCCAAGGATGCATTTCGAAGGCTAAGTAGAATATTGGGAGACAGGACAATTTCATTAGAAACAAAGAAAAGAGTCCTATATTGTTATGTGATATCTGTCCTCCTGTATGGCAGGGAATGCTGGACAATCTCCTCAAAGATGAAGAAGAGACACAAAGCAACTGAAGGATGCTGAGGATACCAGGAACCAAACATGTGAGCAACAATGAGGTTTTTGAGAGGATGGAAACAAAAAGGAAACTAATATTTAACATCAGGAAAAGTTCTTGGGACATGAATAGGAAGGGCTTTGAGAATCTGATACTCACAGGTCAGATAGAGGGAAAGAGAGACAGGGGAAAGAAATACTTAAGAGGCTTCAGCAAGTGAATGCTAGAGTGGGATTTGGGTGGAGTGACAGAAGAAAGCATGCTAAGAACCACTAGGAATAAGAGGATGTGGAGGGCCATGATCGCCTATGTCCTGAAGGGAAAAAGCACATAGAAGAAGATGATCAGTGAAGGACTTATAGCACGATCTTGTAAAATTTATAATTTACTCAAGCTTTACAAATTCTATCCGGACAAGATGAAAGGCACAAACACATTATTACTAAATCGTTGTGGCCATGTTCGGTTACATCTTGATGGGAAAAAGCACATAGAAGATGATCAGTGAAAGCCTTATAAAAATTTATCATTAACTCAAGCTTTACAAATTCCATCTGGATAAGATGCTGGACATTATTACTAAATCATTATGTCATCAAATAAGACCCTCATTTGCTTCAAAGGGAAATTATACTTAACAATTTAGCTATATTATATTGTAATATGTTATACACTGCAATGGTTTTAGTATAATTTTCAATTAACAATGCAAATTTAAAACATTTTGTCATAATTTGTCTAGCAGAATTATAGAGTTATATACACTTATATATATATATATATTTGTTTTTATTAATTCTGATCTGACAAAGGATTTAACAAATGTTATTCATTGAGTAGCCTTTTTTATAATCTTGTATAATTTTTTTTTTTCTTTTACACATCAATTTATTTGTCAAATACAGTTAAAAAAATTGTATATTTTGCTTGGGATTATTCATAATTAGACTTCTGGTTTGATGTGACACGATAACTAGGCGTATATTAAGGTGCTTTGTAAAATATGTATTTTATTATAATAGATTAAAATAGAAAATGGTTAAGAATAGAAAATAGATTAAAAACGTTTTGTTTCAACAAAAGTGAAAAAGAAGAGAAAAAATAAATAAATAAACGCTTTTTCTTTTATGAGGAAAATTGTGGAAGAGAAAAGGGTGTCAGATTACTGTTTTAAATCCTACCGCTCTTCCGGTAAATATTTGACTAAGTGATTTAATGTGATAAGAGATAAAGTTCAGAATATAGGTTTTTGAATGATCAGGTCAAAGGCTGTCTTTTACTGTATCTTGACCACACATTAAGCCTTTTCCGGCGGAAGCTTTATTAAGATAAAAAGATAAAAAAATCCTGGAAAAAATACTAAGGCTAAGTGCAGACTGGGTGTCTGCAGGATGTTTACACATCAAAGGAAGCAAAATTTAAGTACCCTGAAGTTTCGGACTTACAGTCGCCAATGCATTTCCAGATTTCCGGATTAATTTTGAATAAATACAGGTGATATTTCTGAGCCAATCATTCAGATGAAGTGAATTAGTTGAGTTAAGTTAGTCAGTTAGTTGAGTGAGTAGAAACTCTGTTCGTCTTGTTTCGGTCAGTTCGGATTTGAGCTCCATTAATTAGAGTTAGAGCTGTGTGTCACATTTGCCTGTCCCAACTGAAAAGGCTAACTCTAAATGAAATAAAGCATCGTCTCAACTCATCCAAATTGTGGAAGTTCGTTCCTTATAGTTTAATCTTGTACCCCCAGCTTGAGGCTCCGACATTTTCAACAAACTTCCGGCAAACAACACAGCGTGGAGAATGGCCGCCGGAGAAAATGTTCAGACTGTCAACTGGGGTGTTACATTGAATATATTTTCTACTCAATGTATCTAATACAAAAGATATCAATTTTATTTGGATTTATTCTTGAAATAGTGAAATCCATGGTGTTTTTATGACACAAAAAACTGATACAACAGCAGACTTAATGAAGTTGTATTTAAAATTGACATGAAGTTTGATTTTCAGGCAGTTATTTAGGGTGGTCCATTAAAGCAAATCGATTTTAGAACGCATTTTAAAAGTTGGGGTTTCACAAGATGAATAAGAATACAAAATATTTTTTCCCCAAAAGCAGTACCATCTTTTTTGAGGAAACCAGTTTAAAGACAAAGTTTAGGTTCAAAATTTTTTCATTCTGGTGATCAGTGAAATCCTTATAGCACTGCCTTATAAAATTTATAATTTACTTAAGCTTTACAAATTCTATCTAGACAAGATGCAAGACACTAGCACATTATTACAAAATCATTGTACCATCAAATAAGACCTCCATTTACTTCAAAGGGAATCTATAATGAACAATTTAGTTCTCTTATGACGCAATATGCTATACAGTGCAGTAGCTTTACTACAATTTAATTTAAAACCAATATATTATATATTATACTATTATAATATATATATATATATATATACACACACACTACCAGCCATAATTATTAGGCTACCCAAGTTTCTTTAAAAAAAATGATGTATTTCATATTATTTTTAGTATTTATTACCAAGTGGATAATTTTAAATAAAAATAGAATGGTTCTTTTGTTAATACTGCACAATAACATGTGCACCAAATGAACTGTTCTGGTGTCCAGTTTTTGTGCTCTCTTCCCCATGCTAGTCTCTTCTTATTGGCTGGCCGAAGAAAAGGCTTCCTGGCTGCTTTGTAAAATTTTGCAAAGTAATAATAACAAAAGAACCCAAATTGAGATGAATGGCAGAATAGGAAGTTGGATATTAAAAAAGACAAACATTGCAAAAACCTACCAAAAAAAAAAAAAAAAAAAGGGAGTTGTTGGGATTATCTAAGTTTTGAAGAAA